>BEXV01002660.1:34525-50538 GCA_003118195.1 Hemicentrotus pulcherrimus | reverse complement strand
TATATATATTTATTTATTATATAGCACAGATAGTACAGATAAAATGTAAGCCTTTACATATTCAGTTAGCCATATATTTTATTTTTTTTACTAGCCTTGTTTTGTATTTGCCATGCTGATTGCGGTCAGTGTCCGACTTCCTATCATTAATAGCTTGACACACGACATAATTATGATTCTTACTTCTCATGCATCACTCTCCAATTACATCATCTTCGGCTAAAATGGAGAAGCCGCTCCACTGAAAATAATGAATGCTTTCTATTGCAAAGAAGCAAAATGACTAGATCGCTTCATCTCAGTAGCAAACTCGATTTCCTTTTCTTGATTTATCACTAACTCTGTTTTGCCGTTACTGTCAAATCATTGCTTTGAAATAAATTACTAAATGATGTCATTGTGCCTAATATAGGCAAACAGTGCTGGTGAATATTTTGGATTATTAAATAGCTAATGTCAAAGAAGAGAGTTATCCTCTTTATAAATGATTGATTTAAAAAGTACATTTTTGGAGCTGTAAGACCTACTGGTCACTTCAGAGTGCCATTCTCTATTTATAATACTCTTTTCTCTATATTGAACGAGTAAACACTCACATCCACATACGCCAAGTGATGTGAAATATATATATATGTATATTTATATAACACATTGACAGCAGTCTTATTTGGTTTAGGTAAATTGGGACAGCAAGCCATTGCAATATATTGGGAGACGTCCCTGTTGCATATAACCGTAGGACTCAAGTGAACATGATCAAAATTCTCATTAAATAATCAGCTTAATATCTCTCGTCTTTTCTACATCCTAAATTTGAAGCTGCTTCACGTAATATTGGCTAACTAAATCAGCATTAGCACTCCAGTCAAATTTGAGGAGAGGTCGAATTCGAATCAAAAAGGGATATTGAATTAGGAAGTGTGTAAGGAGTTGTTCACCGATAGCTAAATCTGTGCACTCAATAGACCTTACTTCTAACTGCATGCATGTTAACAGGTCTGTATTTAGCTACGGGTGCTAGATCTCCGCATTGCCTGTTCCCTGTGTGTTTTTCCTTCAAGGTGTAATGCCTGCATTACAACCAAGGAAACAAACTGAATTTCAAGAAAGAAAACTCAAAGAAAGAATTTGGTGAACGTTTGACTTAAATTACCCCCTCCAACCCCCNCCCCCCCCACCTTAATAGAAAGTCTAAATGTTTATTAAGCTTTATGAATAGCAGAATCGATGGTTTTTCGGGGTTGTTCTGGAAAAAAAAAAAGTAATTTTGTTCCTGGAGACCAACAAAATGGTATGGCTGACATTTATTTCAGTGCCATTAGCAATTTCTAAATTAATGATTTTGATTTTGTTAACCAATTTCCTTCAAACATCCACATATTCATGCCAACTTCGTAAGCCTATCAAGGTTAGATTTCCTCTTCAACCTTTCCCGCCCCCTCAAAGTGGTAATCATTTAATTACTGATAAATTTAAAGAAATACAAAAGCTGAGCATTATAAGACAAATAGTGAAGAGATTGTTGCAATGTATACATATTTCAGCATGAAGGAAACTCACCTGACCAAATGATTACAAACACCTGGACCTACTGGATCAATGTCAGTTTGTCCTATAACATTCTGGTCAATCAGAGCAAATGCCAACAGTATCGCAGTCACAACAGTCATATAAGACTGAAGTTTGCTCAACATCTTCCTTTATGTTGACTACTAGTAAGCCTATAATTCAATGTTCCAAGTATCCGTATTAGTATTACGATTGCTTCAGGTATCAATTTGGTCCCAAATGCAGCTTTCCTTGCACTTAAGTAGTAGATGTCCACAATTGATCACAAAGACATGCGGAATTCATGATGAAGACAGTAGGTTATGATCTAATAATCCAGTAAACTTGATAACTTTAACATCGATCTGCATCCAAAATAATCCAGATTGCAACAAGTCTCGTTTGATTAAACTGCAAATGATAGTGAGGGCAATAGGATAGTTACTCACACAAGCCAAATGATGGGGGCAACCTAAATACGAATAGGAAGGAGAGTATGAGGGAGAGCACTAGTTGTGTGTCGTTCAAAATTAACTGGCTATAATATCCTCGCTTTCGGTCATGATATGACGAATCATGCACAAGCCAGCCAGCTAGGGGCGAATAGAGGGCCCTCACATTATGTGGCTCATTCGTATTGTCGTTTGGTCCATTGCTATTAATCTTAATAGACCAATTGATTAGTAGAGAATTAGACAAATTGATGTTGGGCAAAGTGGTTAAACTATATGGTCATTACACTTAGTCATAGGTTAATACCTGGTCAGGAGAAGGGTGACTGCATATCTCTAGCCCAAATGTCAACTCCTGAGTTTCTGAAGTATTTGACACTTCATAATGCCTACAGAACAAGAAAAAAAAAAGCTTTCGTCATCAAAATATAGTACATCATGGAAAACAATCTCACTGCTAGTACATTGTATAAGAGGACATCAGTGTCGGAATACTATGGGTGTTGCCCGAAAATACTCAGCCCCGGCCTCCTTCCCCGCTACGTCTGTGGACATAGTATAATTATGTGGGATAAAACATTTAACCATGATGGATAAAATGAATAAATGGACGAAGTTGTTATGCTAGGTGGGTTGACACAGTTGGGCTTTGGATCACTTTTTATTAAATGGCCATTGGTTATTTATTGATATAAGGGACGTACATTGAATTATGTAACGGTTCAAACTTGCAATATTAAACATTATATTTTTTTTAGATACATGAAAGACGAGAAGAACCATAACTCAAATATTGATCGAGATATGTTTTTTTATATTCTTGTGAAAAGACAACTTAGTTGAATTCATTGCAACTGGATCAGAATTTCATCTTATGTAAATAGTGGAAGAGTTTCCAAGACATAAAACGCTTTCCATTTTACTAGGCTCATTACTCGCCAGACGGTTCTCGAGTATTAATCTGAAAAGGAAACCCCAATAGCAAAAACAATTAAACATTCTAATAAATAGCCGCGAACTATTGGCAAGGCAACCGTAATTACGAGAGTGTTAATTCCTAATAGAGTTGATGTATAATGGGTTGAGGAATGTTCTGATAGACTTTAAACGATTGAGGTACCCTTTATAGTTCCAATATGGATGTATCATCGACGTGTTGGATGTGTGTGTGTCACACACTTTCTCTCTCTGCGTCACACTTCCTGAAGTTAACCCAAAAGGGATTTCTGAAAACTCCGGTACGAACATGAATTGAGGGGACCTCTAAGCATATTGTCACCGAGGTGGGAAGTGGACAACGGTGGAACTACTTGGATCATGTTCACGTGACTTTGCATAATTTTGAGTCCTTGATCAGGTAAAATAGAATAAATGTTCAGATCTTAGTCATTATGCAAACTATAGTCTTTTCCCTTTTTAAAGTCGCCCAACCGCCAATTGTTATGGTTTAAAGGGGTGGAAAACCTTAAATGTTCTTAATTGTTCGAATGAGTATTCCTATAAATAGAAGTTTAAAAAGATTGTAATTCAATATTTGTCCGCTATTCATTTAAAATGTAAGACGAGGTGCTTTCAAATACACATACACACCACTTAACTGTGAAAGTGATTTCTGTCTATTATGGGTAGGGAATGATATAATTATTGATAACAAAAAGTATTAATGAGTTTATTTAGTTTCCTGAATCATTGGGGAAAAACAAAAATATAGTTCAGAAATAGAACATATCCTGCTGATATGTGGTAATTGGTCTCAAGTGTATGAAGTTTATTCTTGGTTGATGACAAGCAGTTTGAAGCGAAATAAAGTTTAAAGGGTTAATCAACATATGATTAGCGGGATAATGTATCTGTAATAGCAATGGAGGCTTAAAGGTATTACAAAGTTTTAGTATGGGGTCATGAATTTGGTCTAAATAAACATATTAGAAGCATATGCGACTGGACTGTACAATATTCAATGATCGTTGTTGCGGTTGAAATCGAGTCCAAAGTGATGAAATTGTAAACACTTTATGTTGTATAGCTCCCTCTTAAGACTGATCTTGACTGCAATCGACCGATTTGCTATTTCCGTTTGGAAATTATATATTGAAACTGCATATTCTGGGATTTTCATGGTCGCAGCTATCATGTAATGGCCTTTGAAAATATTTGAAATATCCCGGGAAGATCGGTAAGTTTTTGATTTTTCAATTTTCCAAAAAGCAGAAGAGTTTTAGGGGCTAAATTTTCTAGTGGTTATAATACATCTACAGGGGCATCTAAATATATCAAAATTTTCAAAAATTACTATCCATCAAACTTTGCATTACCGGCACCTTTAAAGGTTCGTATAAATTGAATTGAATTGAAGTGAATTGAATTGAATTGAATTGATTTATTGTCCATACAAAATGGAAATTCGTTGTTCACCGAAACAGGTGTTTCAAACAATGCACATAATTAAACAGATTTATAAACATAATAAAAACATAACATCAATGGCGTTACATCCAACAAAAGTATAGCGCATAACAAATGCTGTATTATTATTATTATCATTATTATTGATATAAAAATAATATATTTTCATATCATATCTCACGTATAGGATTACCCCGCAAACACACATACGAGCACGCCCCGCACAAACACAATACACACACCCCTAATGTTGGAGAGCCCAATTTCACTCTCCAACATCTAATGCTCAGGGGTAGAGCCTTACGCCCACTTCTTGAAGAGTCTTACACCATCCCATGTCTAATACTTGCAGGAAGAGTACCTTCCCCTATCTAAAAGGTCTTTCACCCTGCACTGATGCCCCAAGAGCCTAACACCCTCCCCTTGTTAATGCTTCATAGACATAGGCGCCGGAAGTGGGGGGGGGNAAAAAAAATCAATAAAGGAGTAAGGATGGTTTGTATTTTTAACCCCAAAGAACATACCAATAGTAAAAACCTGAATTGAATGACGTATAAAATTCCAATCAAAGAAAAGGAAAGTTATAAGGAATTAAATTTCCTGAACATTGCGCATGCTACCTATATTTATCAACGGAGGTTTTCATAATAGCGATACGCGCATATCGTGAACATATTGTGAGAGAATGGGAAAGCGTGTCTGTTTTTTGTTGTAGGGGTGAGAAGCTCATGAGCCCCTGAACAGGGGGGGGGTATTTTTTATTCGATACCAGGGATTTACAAAATGTTGCTGAAATGACTTGATTTTCCGGGATTTCTTTTCATTCTTTTTTGTAAGTCATACCTTTTTATGCGTTTGTTGGAAAATTAGAAATTCCCAAATTTACAGTTGGACGAAAAATATGCTTGTTTAGAAGCATTATGTCAGGGTCTGCAGAGCGGCCGGCTCGGGGGCTTGAGCCCCCCTCACTTTTTGAAAAAGTTTGTTTCGGAGAAATAAGAAAGAAAGAGAGAGAGACAAAATAAGTGTCCTGCCAATGTCACAAATGAGGTATCAAAATATGCTCATCTGACCATAATGAAATGCCTAAAACCCCAGAGCTTCCGGGGGCTCTGCCCCCAGGACCCAACCAAGAGCCCTAAGGCGGGGCCCTGGATGCCAATGTGACCCTAATTTAAATGCCAAAACCCCTAAAACACTTCTGCTTTCGAGAAATTGAATAATCGAAAATTTACCGGTACTCCCGTTAAATTTCAAATATAAGGCCATTCCATGGTAGCTGCGACCATGAAAATCTCAGAATGTGCAGTTCTGATATATTATTTCCAAACGGAAATGTTCATTTGAACCAAATTCATGACCCCATACCAAAACTTTGTATTATCTTTAATCTAATGCAAACCTTAAAACTTGTGAAAGATCCCAAATGATGTTAAAAATCCCAAATGTTGTTTTGAAAAAATGTAGTAGCAAAATTCCATTGGTTTTCCTTATAAAATTTGAAATTTGGAGAAAAAAATTGTATTCACCCCCATTTGATGTGTACAAATCAGGGCTTAAGTATACGAAAACAACTACAGATAAATTATGTAATAAGTTTTTGAGGGCTAACAAATTCCCGATAGGGGCTTTAAAGAGCCATACACCCTCTCTTACCTTGATATGTTTTAAGAGCTATACACCCTCTCCTACCTTAATGTTTAAAGAGCCATACACCCTCTCCTACCTTAAAGTTTAAAGAGCCATACATCCTCTCCTACCTTGATATGTTTAAAGAGCCTTACACCCTCTCCTACCTTAATGTTTAAAGAACCTTACACCCTCTCCTACCTTAATGTTTAAAGAACCTTACATCCTCTCCTACCTTAATGTTTAAAGAGCCATACACCCTCTCCTACCTTGATGTTTAAAGAGCCATACACCCTCTCCTACCTTAACGTTTAAAGAGCCACACCCTCTCCTACCTTGATATGTTTAAAGAGCCTTACACCCTCTCTTACCTTGATGTTTAAAGAGCCATACATCCTATCCTGCCTTGATGTTTAAAGAGCCATACATCCTATCCTGCATTGATATGTTTAAAGAGCCACACCCTCTCCTACCTTAATGTTTAAAGAGCCATACACCCTCTCATACCTTGATGTTTAAAGAGCCTTACACCCTCTCCTACCTTAAAGTTTAAAGAGCCTTACACCCTCTCCTACCTTAATGTTTAAAGAGCCTTACACCCTCTCATACCTTGATGTTTAAAGAGTCTTACACCCTCTCCTAATGTTTAAAGAGCCACACCCTCTCCTACCTTAATGTTTAAAGAGCCACACCCTCTCCTACCTTTATATGTTTAAAGAGCCTTACACCCTCTCATACCTTGATGTTTAAAGAGCCTTACACCCTCTCCTACCTTAAAGTTTAAAGAGCCGTACACCCTCTCCTACCTTAATGTTTAAAGAGCCTTACACCCTCATACAGGAGAATCATGCATTTTCTTTATCACACATAAAACAAGAATCATGTACACATATTGAATTCCAAACTTTTATTCATAAAATGTCCTTCCATTTGTTATATAACAAACATATGATCTATAGTCAACATCACTCACCCAATAGGTAGAAATGCAGTTTTTATCCCCTGCCAGCAAATCACATTGAATAATATGACATATTTTTGTTTGCAAAGGATCAAACACTTATAATCAACACTGAAGTGCCAATTCAGTACGGTACATGTATTATATTTTTGTTCTGGCATATTATTGAATGAAATAAGTTCACCCTGTTTACAGTTATTCTATTATGAAAGATATTTGGATAATCTAAATCTTTGAGCCATAGAAGTGGATCTAGAAATTGTATTATTTACTGGACAGGAGAGTATTCATATGGCCACATCTCAATTTGGGGTAATCAACATTTCTTGCATAGTACATTCCTAACTTTTCAAGTCATACGAATTACCTGTGATCACAACATGTAAACAGATACATTATCAAGTAGATTATTCATACCTTTATCAAGTTTTGTAATTTTTCATGTATGTGAAAAATTGCTTTGTCCCGATTTAAGTTGATAATGTGACAATCAAAGCTTACATCTAAATGTATTTAAGAAAGGACCTCTTTCAACCAGTCCAACAACAAATTTTTTTTGTTAGAAGGAGCACAATTAATTTAGTTGTTAACAGATAGATGCAAGCTGTTATGTCATTGTATCCAGTACATTGTGCGATCATATACAGAGTCCACATCCGTTTGAGGCAACTTTTCTAAAGGCTTGAATCCTCAATGATATCATAGAGTAATACATTACTTTACATGTTGACAAAGTACCTCAGGAGTAATTTACAATACAGAATATTCCGAGAGTAAAGGCTTAACATTTATCCATCTTCAATTATAACAGATCAAAAATTACATATCAAAAGTCTATTTTTGACATCTGATATTTGTTACAACAAACAAAGGTTATCTTCAAACAAAAATACATTGTAGATAACCAAAAGTATATTTGCTGTATAAAGACTCAAAAAGATCTCCAATCTTGTCATAAAGCTACTTTGCATTGCTCATTTTCAATTTTGAACATAAGATGTTCACTGTACAGAAAAATGTGCCTGGATTTTTCTTTTTGTTGTTGTTGTTTTAAATCTGATTTCTGACACATTAAGCTCCTTAAAAAGAAGATGACTTTTGATTGAATTACATTTTGAGTCTGAGCACAATTAGCTCACTGGTTAGATGTCATACATTAGAAATTAAAACAGCTCAGAACATTAATTTATATTTATATTTCAACC
Source organism: Hemicentrotus pulcherrimus (assembly GCA_003118195.1). NCBI lineage: Eukaryota > Metazoa > Echinodermata > Echinoidea > Camarodonta > Strongylocentrotidae > Hemicentrotus > Hemicentrotus pulcherrimus. Next base: position 42,337 of record BEXV01002660.1, on the reverse strand, counting down.
CTAAATACAATCAGTGTTCAATCAGAGTATGCATCACTGATGAGCAAGGCAGTTTGGTTCCTATTCATTTATATATATCAGCTTTAAAACTATTTGGAGGATTCTAGAATCATAACAAGTAAAGTCTCTTGAAACTTGTGTATGCTGCTTCACAGTATGCATATAATGAATTTCATTAAAATATGAAAGTTTTTCAAGAAAATGATTTCTCACATGGTACATGTACACATAAAGAGGAAACCTTCTTGTGGACCTAGAAGATAAGGCTATAAATGCAATATTATTTCCTGGAAAATTGTAAAGAATTTTGAAATAAATTGAGAACATACAAAAGATGATTAGAGGATAAGAAATACTCTTCCCCTTGGCATTGATAAAAAAGCATACTACTTACTTTTAATCAACTTAAAATAAGCAACAGTAATTAAATGATATATCTGGGTATATATATATATATATATATATATATATATACCCAGATATATCATATACCCAGATTCCCAGATATATATTGCAGTATCTAAAAAAAAAGTCCTCTAGGTTGTTATACTCTTAAACCAACAAGAATCAAACCTGTCAGTGAAATAAGGAAAGTACATTCATGTTTAACAAACATGAATTACCTATGGATTATCTTATATTAAGTACTTACGATCCAATTGTAAATATTGAGAATAATAACCATGTGTTTCAGATCGGAACAACAATAAACTACCATTAACACATTGAGTAAAGTGCTAAAACGTATCAGGTCATGGCCCCCATGATCATTGCTTCTTCTTCATATTTTTTAATATATTTCTTTCACCTAAATCATCTACCTTGTAAGGAAATTATCAAGTGTTATGAACTGCTGTGTACTGCATCAATATGTTTTATTTTGCTTCAATATCCTAAGGTTTTGTTTTGGGTGATATTCTATGTGTCAGGAGTTTACAAAATTAAACAACTGGATCTCTACAAAAGACCTGTGATTCATGTAAGACAGTGTTTTGGGAATGAAAATGGTAAAGTTAGGCTCTACATGCTTTTAAGATACCGGTAACAAGCTACAGACTGCTTTTATTTAGCAATTCATGATTCTCCTTGAAGGGAATTTTTTTCTTTTAAAAATTTGTGCCTATTTCCCTGGTTCTATTTTTCATCCTGAATATGACTTCGTCTACAGTATGCCTCTGCCTAAATTCACTTCAGCATCATTAACATTGTTCCACTAAATATTTTCATTTTAATATAATTGCACATTTATGAACTATTAATGTTCTCATATATATTGACCTTCGACCTAACCACTCCAACTCTACTCACTGCATCACTTCAACATTTCATAAGATTAAGAAGTTACGAAAAAAAAAAAAGACATCATTGATTTTTAGGTCTGGAGGAGGGAACATTCTGTGTCCGTGGCCTAGTGCACATTATAGTTTGAAGTCCAAATAAAGAACAAATTACAAATGAAATACCTACATATGTTTCCTCTCCTGATGGTGCTAAATATTAAATGACGGTTGAAAATAAATACCTGTGATGGGTCTTGTAATCAGTACTGCCATAACAAATATTGAAATTTGGCTGACTTGACTTCAAAATCAGTTCATAATTACAACTGTTCTGGGTATATAATGATTACAAGTTTAAGAAAACAAGAGACTATTGTGGTAACTGTCTCTTCCACGTGTCGTCAGGGGTTATGAACAATACTTTCTCTTGGTGGTGGGCCAGCAGTGCAATGCAACACCGCCTCATGGTACAAAATAATCATTGTTAAATTGTCGGTCGCTTTCTGCTTTTGGACATACTTGGTCCAAATTCACACAGAATGACATTTGACCTACATATAATATATATATATATATAATTTGCGCTTAATTATTTACTTGATATCCCTATGATAATACACACTAAAGTTTAAAGGTCTATGCAACTAATGGTACATAAAATGTTGTGATAAATAAAGTACACATATTCCATAGCACAATGAAGTACAGGACAGTCCATCAAATGCAAATGGGATTGAAACTTCGGAAAGGTATAGATCCCAGGTGTAAAAAGTTAGATCTGAGCGATAAAAAATCCATGATATACACATCATGAAATTCTTGGAGTATCAAATTTCACATCATCCTTAAAGAGATAATTACACAAAATCTAGTCTCCTCTCTAAGGAGACAATTCTTGTACCAAATTAATGGTTAATGTGTATAGAGCAGATATACAATATCAATAATCTTGAGCTTTTAGGAGAAGTTATTTTCCGAGCATTCCTGCCCAGGCCATAACCAAAATGCATGTACAAACATACACTTGATAAAACAACATCTATTAAAGGGAAAGCCAACACTGACGTCATGTAAGTTTTGACATCAGCAGAAAAATTAGACGAAAAGATTTGAGAAAGTGTAAAAAACAAGCTAATAAAGGGAAAGAAAGATATAGATCTTTAAAGTTGTGATGTGTCAGTCAAATTAGATATCACCTAATTAACCCTCGCGATCAGCTCTTCTATTTGGTTGTCCACTTCTTTTGGAAGTTGATCAAGGCATAACCCTATGGCATAAAGGAAGCGGGTAAAAAATATTTTCAAGATCATATCTATGGCATAAGAGACAAAGTGTAAATCATAAAAATGTTCAAAACAAAAGAAAAAGTGAGCTGCTTGGCAGGAAAATATAACAAAATGGAAATGACATTTATGACTTTCTTATTCTTCATTCAATTTTCCTGAACTTTCTCTAACCTGTTCATCTCATTTCAAGGCCATGATGCCTGACTGGACTTTCATATGAGGGACATATGATCGGTACATTACACTAAGAATAGAGATTGAAAGCCATTTTAGGGTCAAATTTTCAACCAAGACTCGGCAAATAAGTCTTTTAAGGAAAAGTAATACAGTTCTCGTCTACAAAACTGACTCTTTAACGAAAAACTATATTGAGTGATCTTAACATACTTTTCATGTAATTTATCTAAATGGACTTATTTTCTATTTAGGAACTTATTCCCCTTAAGCTTATCTTAGTGTAAGTAATGCTTTGTAGATTACATATTCATTCTCATTGAAACCTTGGCTTCAGTCCTATGGCTTTAAAGAAAACTATCAGCCTTTAATTAGTGTACAGACCTTGGGCTAACTTGATTGGTTCTCATATGACTGACCATCTAACTCATGCCATTTGGATTATGGGTGATACATCATATGACTGACCATCTAACTCATGCCATTTGGATTATGGGGGATACATCATATGACTGACCAATCTAACTCATGCCATTTGGATTATGGGTGATACATCATATGACTGACCAATCTAACTCATGCCATTTGGATTATGGGTGATACATCATATGACTGACCAATCTAACTCATGCCATTTGGATTATGGGTGATACATCATATGACTGACCAATCTAACTCATGCCATTTGGATTATGGGTGATACATCATATGACTGACCAATCTAACTCATGCCATTTGGATTATGGGTGATACATCATATGACTGACCAATCTAACTCATGCCATTTGGATTATGGGGGATACATCATATGACTGACCAATCTAACTCATGCCATTTGGATTATGGGGGATATATCATATGACTGACCAATCTAACTCATGTCATTTGGATTATGGGTGATACATCATATGACTGACCATCTAACTCATGTCATTTGGATTATGGGGGATACATTATGGAGTAACTTTCATTGAGTGTCTAGAATGTTACTGATAAATTAAACCATTACACATCAATGATTGTCGACTGAAGAAAAAAAAACACCAGCTGGAGAAAAATGTCAAAATATCATAAAATATCTGATCTGTGAGTTTTAGTTCAGGTCTTTTTCACGTATCCAATTGTTCCATATCATGAATCCAAGCATAAGAATAGGATTTGAAATGCATCCAGTGATACAAAGCTAAAGTAAAAGCTTAGAAGATGACCTTCATAATGTATGGAAATCCTTCAGAAGGGTTTGACGTCTCTTCTCTGCAACATCCATTTGATTTTCCAAATCCTGTAACGTAACAAAATATTCACATGAGCAAATTGGCAATACTCCAGAAGATCAGAAAATGTATAATGGCTCCAAGATTTCAAAATTCTTATTCACTCCAAATCTATGCTGAATATGAACATAACACATATTCATGTGAGCATTCAATATAATAAACAAATGCAATCATTCATTCTATTTTATTTTGTTGCTTTTAAGCTATTGAACATGTTGAATAATTATACTAAGTTATTCACTTTCACTTCAATGTATTTTTCATTCCCAGAATTCATCTTGCACATTACACAAACAAAATAATACACTTGATATGATCAGTTGTTCATCCTTGTTATGACTTACCCCTCTGTCATAGGTCTCTGCCCTCTCTACTTTCCAGGATAGATTCTCAATCTCTGCTTCTAGTTGGGCTTGCTGGTATTCAAACAGCTTCTTACGTGGTCCAGCATCCATGAAGTAGGCATAAGGGTAGGTATACTGCAGAGTGTATCGACACTGTACATAACAACAAGAGAACAAATACCATGAAGACGAGCATTGATGCATGATGGTAAGATGACATGGTAAGATGACACAAACACTTATAGAAGAACTATATAGAAGAAATGCATCTTCAGCTCTCAATAGCTACATTACTGTTAACACCTGGACCCCGCACTAACACCCGGTATGGTGACCGCGCCTTTTCAGTTATTGCCCCCGCTCTCTGGAACAAACTGCCCGCCTTTATTCACTTCGCCCCCTCTGTATCTCAATTCAAATCTCTACTCAAAACCTATCTTTTCAAATTGTAAATTGCAGTTGTGCGTCGGTCAATGGAGGTGCGCACCATATTGCACCATATTTGTCTTTATTTAGTTGATTGCCACTGTTTTTCTTACCTTATCTATGTTACTTTTGTATTTTTGCTTTTTCTTCTAATTTAATTCAACGGGTTATAGTCTTCTCTTAATCAGAACACTGTGCGCTTAGAAACATCAGTATTAAGCGCCTAATAAATGTTATGTATTATTATTATTATTACAGCGCAATTCATGCAGATATTTAAAAAAATTCAAACAGCATCTCACGATATTATTGATAAATTTGTCTTTGTGTAATATGCACATATATCATAGGACTTTATTACAGCCCCTCTTAAATGTTGGGAGCCCCAAATTCGTCAACAATTTGATGGCAAAATTTCACTTAAATGGTATCATAATGTGCAAAAGGATATCATTTAAGACACACTTCTGCATAGATTTCCTCACAAAAAATTGTTTAAAGACAAATATTGATTTTTTTAAAAATAAATAATTTAATTTTTCTGTTGTATTCTTTTATCAATATTCGACTTGAAACACATTTGATTTGAAAATCCTTGCAGAAATGTGTCCTTTAGAGGGGCTTGTAATAGGAAGACAATATTTTCATAAAATGTTACATTTGAAGGAATAAATACCTTTGCTAGGAGCGAGGCAGCATCAAGGAGGTATTGCCAATCAATCCATGTACCCATGTTGTTCATCACTTTTTCTTGTATCCTTTCATTGAGCTTGTTTAGTGTCTGTGCCTCAAGACGAAGGCTTTTGGAATGATTTTCCCACTAATATAAAAGAATGTGTAATACTGTACATAATAAAGCGGTATCAAGTGCATCCAATCAACCAAACCTGAAAACAAAACTGTGTACATTACGCACTCTTTCATTTGATTATGTAAGCTGAAGTACTATGCTGCCATATCATGCATCAATACAGGTACATGTACATGTGTAATCAACTCCCATCAAATAATATTTAGAAACCTACTTGTAGCATATTTTGGTGAAACTATAAAAACTACAACAACATGGAGGAAATATAACAGGCTTTTTCAACGTATAAACCAAACAACAGCTTGCCATAGTCAACATGTACATTGTTTAAAGAGAAGGTTGAGTTCTGGGAAGAGGTGAAAAATAATTCGTGAACTTTATCATTTGTTATTATGCAAGTGTGGAAGAACATCAGATAAGACATGTTCCCTGAAAAGCATGGCTCTTCAAATGCCTTCATATTCTAAATATGTCATGTTTATCGTAAAACTCGGGGGGGAGGTTTTTTTCGCCACGTGTTCGTGTAGTCCCATATACATCTTTCTGTGTACAGTGTTTGTAACTTTACCAAATTTCTTATCATTTTGATGATTCCAGAACCTTGCAATACACACAAATTCTTATATGCTAGATGATCAACCTTTTCTGGTCGATTCCACACCGTTTCTTTCACAATGCAATCGCATGACCAGAACTCAACTTCATCTTTAAGTCTCATTCACATCATATACAGTCTAGGATTATCTTCCACACTGAGTAAAGTTAAAACATAGCAAACACTTATGATTTTCTTTCTTTCACCCATCTTTGAATTTGATTTTATTGCTGCAAAATTGCTGCCTTTCATTCTCCCGAACCTAATATGCAAATGGATATAGATAACCTCAAACAATACTGTAAATGGATATAGATAACCTCAAACAATACTGCAAATGGATATAGATAACCTCAAACAATACTGCAAATGGATATAGATAACCTAAAACAATACTGCAAATGGATATAGATAACCTAAAACAATACTGCAAATGGATATACGGTAGATAACCTAAAACAATACTGCAAATGGATATAGATAACCTCAAACAATACTGCAAATGGATATATATAACCTCAAACAATACTGCAATAAAAGAACACCTCTGTTCTGATGCACCTTCAGTCATGGTTTATAGCATGTTACTCACTCTCTCAAAGTAGAAGAGGTATTTCTTTAGAGCCTCCCTGGCCTTCACGTTAGCAGATTCATTTGCAATGTTAGGATTCTCCTTGTATCTACTGCACTCATAGAACTCACTTCCATGCGACTTCCAATCTAGATAGGCAAAATTAAATGAATTCAAATAGCTTATAATCTAGTACATTGGTAATGTTTTCAATTCTTGTCATACCAAGTTTGGGCGAAAGCCATTAGTGTCAGAGTTTATGTATTTTTCATTTCAGTCTGATAATATTTGCTACGGTTATTGAATGTATTTATTGAATTTAAGTAGTGTATTTGCCGGCATAATTATCGCAAAGTCTGGGTGCGGCGTATGCGCAACAACAGTCAAGATAGGGTCATCTCGAACTGTGAATCGGCGGTCAAAACAGCATGTATGCCTATGGGACTACAATTACAATACCAGTTAACGTACAATGGTACAGGACATTTCTAGAATAACTCCACACATTTAACCGACAATTTTGTGCTACATTGTTGACATGAAGTTTTGTCAATCTTGTGAATAAACTTTGTAATTAATTTTTCAAAAAAAAACTACTGGTAGATCTATCTAGGTTCGTGCCATCACATTGCTAAAGTAGGGACTGCAATGCAGCTGCCGTGCAACACAACTGTGCATTCATCGTCTGCAAAGGGGGTCTATTTTCTTTCTATCCATTTCAGGCAATTTTGCATTGCATTGTTGTAGGTAGGGGTATATATCCGATACCAAAACTGCCTGCGATACAATAGCTGCAACTAGCTTCAAAATCGACAAAGATTTGCTAAATCACAAATATTTCTGAGGTGTAAATTCAAGATTAAACTTAGTTTTTAGGTGGTCTGTCGTAGACAGATCACCTATTAGTTTCGTCAGAATTTTCTTTCTTTATTTCTTTATTTCTTCACTTTTTTGTGGCCCGGATAACTCAAGATCACTTGTGTCAATTTCTTTCAATTTTGACACAGTCATAGGTCATTGTCATGAGACGTGACAGTAACCTTTTCAA
>BEXV01002658.1:33098-47780 GCA_003118195.1 Hemicentrotus pulcherrimus | reverse complement strand
TTGTGCATGCTTTAGTGGCCTGAGGTCAGTATAGTGATATGAATTGACCAAAGTCACGGCAGAGATTTAAAAAACTGACGATCACTCAAGCATGATAGAAATATGCCGCACCATTTTAAATAGTTTTAGTCCTCACTAAAATTTGATGTGTGTCTCTTGCATTAAAATACATGTTGTATGGCTCATTTATGTTTTTTTTTTATAGATTTTAATACAGGCACTTACGTTGGGGGTTGTCACCTTACTGCGTATCCAAATTAATATTTTATGGGTCTTTTTAATAGTGTTTGGGGACTATTCCATTCAATGTGTCTGGAACGACATATAGCTTTTATTAATTTCCTTAATTCATGCAAAAATGAAAACTCATTAGTCATCATTTTTCATGGTCAAATCAAGATTTTTGTTGTCGATTTGTGTATGAAGCAGATGGATAGAAAACATGCCAGCAACACAGCACAGATTCGCTCTTTTAATTTATGCTATGATTTATACATGTAAATTAACTGGAAATATCTTTCTCAAGATTGGAATTGATATCAGAACTACGATGTGTATCTTTTAAAATGACACAGTAATAAATTTTTCATATATTTGATGACATGATACATAAATCCACTTGAAATCATATTTACTCTGACCAATTTCATTTTTTCTCATTTGGATACAAAGTTCCGAGATCAACTATCCAATTGTCCTGGTAAAGGTTATCTTCAGTCATTAAAGTAAAAATAGTACAGTCAAACCTGCTTTAGTGACCACCTGTCTACAAAGACCACCTGTCTACAAGGACCACATTTTTTGTTTCCCTTAATAATGGTTTCTCAATGAAACATGTACTTACGGAACCTGTCTACAAAGGCCACTTTTTGTGTTTCCCTTGGGAGGTCGCTATAAACAGGTTTGACTGTATTTCTAACTAAATGTTGCTCAGAATTGATGGTCATGGAGCCAATAAGTATATCCTCATGACGTCGTCTGTTCAGAGCCGTAAGGGCGTTAAATCTGGTGTTAAAGTAAAGAAATAAATACTCATCTAGCTCGTAACAGACAATTTGTAATGCAGCTGTTTGTAGATAGTCTTGCAAATGTCGATCAAAGTTAATAGAACTTGCTGCACATCAAGTACTCTGTAAAGTGCTTACCTGGTACGCAGATATGCACATGTGGGACAAGGTATTGTATTGTGGCTCTGCAGGCTGGATTCATCCATCATTATGTGCTTCTTACAAAGTTTCAAACTTTTTTGTTTACAAACTGAAGAAATGGAAAAAGATGTTATTAGCAAGACTTAAATGCCCACTGCACTACCTGTAGCTACTTGCGCCCTCTCTATATTAAACAATGCCTAATTGGTGATCATTGGTCCCCCATGATCTTTTTTATTCCCTCCTGTAAACTATTACTGATTAGCTTTAAATAATTTTTACTGGAAATGGGAGCTTAATGCAGCTTATTTGTTCATTTTAGCAAATTAATAACAGGGAATCTTGACTTTATAGAGCCAGAAGGGTACTAGATCTATGTCTTTCTGTTACAAACCATTCCATACTGGAACCAGGCAGTCTCTGTATTATGCCTATGGGAATGAATGAATTCAGGAGCCAATGGGTTAGACATAGTTAATGCCCTTCTGGCTCTCGGCAGGCAATATTATCTACCTATTTGTCAAGAAGATCGATTTTTTTTTTCGCACCTAATTGCCATCACTTTGACTCAAAAACAGGTCAGCAGGCAATAATCTACATGTTTGTCTAGAAGACTATTTTTTTCCGCACCTCATTGCCATCACTCGAAAAAACTGGGTCAGTACGGTTCATGGAACCAATGCACTTGTATATGCACCGAGTATACCCATAATACATCATTGACCTTATACTCTGTATAATATGATTCATCTCTGTCAAAGTCAATCCGGTGTGGCTGACTTTTTCTCCTCTATAGAAAAGTGTCATGTTACCCGCACGTATTTAATGTAAAGATATAAAACAAGCATACATACCGGTATTCAATATGCAATACTGTGGTTGCTACAGACTGCTTGTGGAACATTTCTTCTTTTTAAAGCCCAATCTCCACTTTTTAATCCCAATTCATTATTAAGCTTGAAATGCATTACATCATGATATTGTTTGCCCAGGGGTAAATTTGATTTGATTGATGAACACCTGTTAAAAGAAGGGAAATCTAGCTAAACGCCCACACACCTGTTTTGCTGTTACATGTATTGTATTTCTCTAGGTTGGCTGATTTGTGCCATTTCATTTGTATTTTATGAACTTTTTAAAAATAATCAGCCTTTGCCAATGTTATCTTTACTCTCTATGTAGCTCTTTCACTCTGTTCTCCTCTTTCTAAAACTTTTTTTCTCATTTTTTATTCTTTTTTGGTCAACTTTCATCATTTCTTTCTCAGGTTTTTTAAAGTAGAATTTTTCGTTTGGTGAATACATGGAAGAATACAGGTACATTCAATAACATATTCAACCTATTCTTTTGAAATATTGTTCAATATACCTTCCCCCATGTATGCCTTTAAGTCCCTTTATTTCCTTCTTTTAGGGGGGAGGGGGACTGAGCTGCTGTTTGCTTCCACGTGTAGATTAGAAGTAAAAATTATTTAAATAATAAAATGACTGTAAGCCTCATCTTGCCTGTATATGGTCATTTGTGTTATTGATGTTGAAAGTACCAAGGTCGACAGTATCTTTAAAAGGATTCCAACCTTAAAAGCAAATACCTCTGAAAGAAAGAAAAGTCACAGAAGCAGATTGGTGAAAGTCTGAACAAAGTTGTTTACAACTAGAAGTTATACATTTTTAAAAAAATGTATTACTATACGAAGATTCGCGCATGTGCAGATAAAGGTCATTCGGACGGTCAGACCCAACTTGTAAAACCATTGAGACGAATACTTGTATCGTGCTCATGAAAGTTATGTAATCAGTATTCATTTATGCACAACAGTACATTTATCTGATACACAGGTGGAAGTATTCTTCTCAAGAGGCAAACAAAAGGTAATAAATAAACAATAAAACCTTTTTGGAAAGAAAAAAGTTAAAACAAAAAAATCTCAATTTTTATCTAAAATTTAAAATATTTTGTTTTCATTAAATTAAGATTTGAAAGATTTTTTTTCTTCAACTCGAATATTTCTGGTCATGAGCTCTCAAACAATCAAGAGCCAACAAATTTTTGATGCAGTTTATATTATCTATTAAAGATACAAAAATTGTCTATTTTGCAAACCCAATATACATTATTCATGGACAAAACAAACCAGACATGAAGGAAAACATTTTTAGTGTGAGAAATTTCTTCCGATACATATTTAATATGAAAGCTACAATGTGTTTTATTCTTTTTAACATATCAAGTCTTTGAATAGATCAAAGTGCACATAATTGTTTAAGGAAGAGACAGACATTTTAATTCCTTATCACTTTTTTTTCCATTAAACCATCAACTATAAATTTCTGAGATTGATCAATAAAAAATCTTCAATTATGAAGCTAATCCTAAGGGAATATATTGAGGCTTTTTTTAATACAAATTCATTAAATTTGAAACAAGAATTGATGGAATATGCCAAGTGAAGAAAGAAATCTGGCACAATTGATGGGAAATTATACTGCCTAATCTAAGTAGTGCTCCGTAAAGTTTGCTACATTTGCCTTCCCTTCTAAAATTCCTGTTTTCATGATTTATAACAATCAAAAATAGTACAACTTTCTCCCATACTCTCATTTTCTTAAATAAAGGTGAAAGTGCTGCAAAATAATCAAGAATTTAAGAAAGTGATGTTTGTTTACATAGCAAAAACAAGACATGCATACATTTTAGAGTGATAAACCAAATTAGTGTAGTTATCAAACCCATGTGGTGTGGAATGAGTTTGTGTGTAACTGTCTTCCTAAGTCATTTTAATAAATGGGGTACAAGCTTGATGCATAGTCTTTGTAAACACCATTGTCTTGACAGTAACAGGCTTTCTAGACATTATTTTCTCAACATTTCTGTGATAAAAGAAATGAGTAGGCAAGACCTAAAAGGTGGTTTATCACAGGAACTGGCCTTACAATATCAGATACAGCATTTGGACAAGGAGACACTAATAAAGAACTCTTCCGTACCTCCCGGAATAAATGATTGATCTAACCTAGCACCCCAAGTTAGTCATAAAAACTATATAAATCTGATACATGACTTAATATAAAGAGAAGGAAACAAAATATGTACTGGATAAGGATGATTTTACACTGTACAATAATCTCCCTCAACATAAGACTGCAAATATATTCAGAATGGTTTAAATGATCTCATTTTTGTAAATACATAATATAAAACAAATCTACTTGGGAACATCCATCTACATGTACGCACTATTGTTCCATCTCCGCACTCTCTTTCTTCTACTTCTTCTTTTAGTGTATACTCGATATACTTTGGTGAATTCAAAACTTTTTGCAAGAAGTATACATCAAAATGAAAATGAAAATGAGTTTACTTGGATCTTTCGGTGAAATCTACTAGCTGCATCAATGAACGACAGATCATTTTTTTTCTTTTCTTCTAACAGTTTGGACGAGGAAGATCAGATTTTGGTCAGATTTTGTCCAAGAAATCAAAAAATAAAAACACAGGCTATAATCAGATATGCCATGGATATTTGGATCTCTCCATCTCCAGCTTTACCATAGACATATTCTTCTTCTCCTACTTCGGACTGATATATTCATATAAAACGCCTTTTCCCACTCAACTATTGATAAATAAGAATAAGGCCCCCTCTTATGTAAAATTCAATGAAAAAACCATGCAGCCTATACCTAAACAGACATAAAGGAGAACAGGAAGAGCTATTTAATTACTTAATCATTTAAATATCTTTTAGCTCTTAGCTCTTAGATTTCTCTTAGAATGGGCAAGTTCTGATAAGACCATATTTCATACCAAATATACAAGCACAAGTGGTATAAAGAGCTGCAAATTTACAAGGGCAATTGCTGATATATACGAGTAGAAAGACTATATTTTTTTGTTTACAGGTAAGACTTCTGGACTTCAGGAGATACACGTTTGTTTAAACATTGTCTTTCTGACTTGCAAAATGAAACGAGTGAAAATGCTCGTTGCGAAGTCGGTTTGTTGGTGTGGCAGAGGTATCTNGGAGGGGAGGGAAGGGGGGGGCTCTATTGTGAGAATCAGAGTTTGTAGGCCGTTTCTATGTAGAGTATATCAGTCTCGGGGCTGGTCCAGATCTTTGTGTTCCAAAATCTTTCTCTGCCTCTTGTTCTTCCGCGATGCCTGATGTTTCTATTGCTGGACAAATGTTCTCCCTCTGCATAATGGCACAGAAAAAGAGACAGTGGGAAAATTATTTAATGATGGGATGTTGTTTAAAAGCATTGTTTTACAGTGGTAAATCTGAGTTGCGTGGCCTTACTTGTTTTCAGTGTCTGTGATATGGTGTAATATTGAAGCCCTCAAAAAATTGCGCTTCAAAATGATCCTGAAGTGCCTCAAAAAAGTTTAAATATTTGAGTGACCGGTTTTCCATTCTCATTTTCCTCAAGTAGTGTTATAAAAACCGTTAGGAAAACGAAAAATGATATTTCGATTTTTACTCATAAATATCTTGATAATCAGACAGGCGATCGGCTTGTAAAAGTCATGGGTTTCTTTTTTATCTTAATGTTTTTTATTTTTTTTTTTTTTTTTTTTTAATTCTTTTTTTTTTTTTCAGAATTTGAGGCAATGTTACCGAGTCACTTTAAAGGCATTATCAGCTTTTCATCTGCTGAGTGCCAGAAAGATGTTAACTCATAACCTTTCACACATAATGCCCTTCTGGTGCTCAGCAGATTAGAAACTGATTTCTTCTAAAAAAAATTATTCTTTGAACCATAGCAGATCACTATCTTCTTTTAGCGATGTTTGTACATTGCCTTTTGACCCAGAATGCTAGGAAATACATAGGCAGAAAAAAAAGAGAGACAGACAGACAGACAGACAGAGGGAAAGGAGGAGGAAGATGGAAAGATAGACATTCTTGAAATGGCTATACTTTTTTCCATAAATAATGGAACAAAGAGGGAGACAGAAATAGGAAAGGAGAGAGAGAAAGTGAGAGAGAGAGAGAGAGAGAGAGAGAGAAACAGAGGGATTGAGAGGGAGACAAAGATACGAACCAGGAAAAGGATCATAAGTGAGAAAGTAGGGTAGATGATATGAGGTAGAAAGTAGGGTAGGACAACTCACGTTACAGTCGTCTTCTTCTTGTCTTTCTGGTTTGGGTCTTCTGGATGAGCTCGGTTGAGGATCTTCAAGAACTCTGAGGTGCGAAATCTCATTCTGGAATGGATGTAAGCCTGGTGAAAAAAAAATAAAAAGAGGAAGAAAAAAAAATGAAAAAGTGATGATCATTTTGGATGTAACAGAGGAATTAATCTCTATACCTTCATAGATTTCATCCACGACACTAAAATCTGAAAATAATCACTTGCATTGGCATCTTTGTAATAGCTATTATCTTCATCACGATTATCTTTTACACATCCAAAATCTAAATTCTACCAATCTTTCGAACCTGAACGATCCAAGTTCTAGGTACATGTATTTCCAAATTCAATGCAAAGTCTATACTGTTGTCTTGCATGTAAAGATGAGTGCACGGGAAGAGAGGAAAATAGATCCGGGCTCAGATGGCAAGCCTTGAAATAAGCGGCTAGGAGCAAAGGGCAATTTATTTTTTTAAGTTGCCCCTTGGTCACTGGATTTACCCAGAACAAGGGGTAATTTCTGTTGAATCAGGGGCAATTTTCCAAAAACAGATGACAACCAATGACAAAAGTTAAATAAGCTCAATGATTCAATGTTGATTTCATAATGCGAATACCATCAATTTAATAACTTCTCAATATTAACAAGATCAACAGGAAAGATAGATTACGAACAACAACTTGCACATTAAACAGTTTTTTAAAGTAACTAAAATATTGATGAGCAAATGAATAAATAAATCGTCATATTCTTGAAACATCGAAAGTCAGAAGGATTTGGCAAGTTTATCCCAAACCGAAATCTCACGTCACACACAAACCTTCCGCCACACTCTCAGCAGAACACGAACGGTCTGTTACCGGGACTCGAAAGGTTCGCAGTGGGAAGCTGGCCGGCTAGTTTTTTGCCAAAACAACGCTAGATCGGCTGCTGGCAAAATACAAGTAACTATGATCGTAGGTGTTCTTAACTTTTCAATGAAAGAATTCTAAATTCTATTTGAGATGAAATAATAAATTAGACCTACTAACAAACCTCTACAGGTCTCTTATGACAATTTGAATGCTTGTTTATTTCTCCATTTTACTATTTGTTTTCTTGATCCTTCAAAACATTTGGTCATGTACGATTCAATGCAATTTCTGTACGTGCACGACAGCACCATCTAGGATCACATGAGCGTGTGCTAGCCTATAGCACCAACGGGCACATTTTCACGGCAAACAATTGCGCCTTGCCGTTTAGTTTTAGATGAGTTACGGGCGCAATTGGAGGCCCCACAAGCGCATATTTGGGCCCTGTGCCTGTTTATTGCACGGCTTGTCCGATGGTAACCGTCAGGATCTGTTTTACGAACCGAAACAACTTGGGTCGACATCAAATGGTTGTTTTGTTTACCTTTGAGCACTTGATGTGGTAGTGTAGATAATCTCGGAACGTATGGATGAGGTTGATAGTGTTGTCTCTCGCAGTCGCATTTGTGTGACGTGGCTCCAATACTACAAAAATAAATCCAAGAAAATCCAAATTTAATTAAAAAAACAAAAAATAATGATCATTGAAGGCTTTTGATAGTGGTAGCCTTATTTTCATCAAAAACTTGCTTATGTGGAGTTGATTTCTAAAATCAAATTTCAAAACCAATAGATTTTTTGACTCGTTTTTAAACAAATTTCAAAGATCTTATTATCAACTGTACATATCATTCATTCAAGCTAATTGTACTGTTCTTTTTACTCCAATAAACCATTCAATCAAATTAATTATTTTATCAACATAATCTGCCTTCAAAATCATTTTTTTTTGGGGGGGGGGGAAATCTTTGCAGAAGTGTGTCTTTAATGACATCCTCTCACATTATGATAAAAAGGTAAGTGATATTTTGCCTTCAAGTTTTGGGCGAATTTGTGGTTCTCAACTTTAGAGGGGCTTTAAACTTTTACTTCATCATTTGCCACATCTTATCAGAATGAGACATTAGGGAGAACTTGCCCATGGTATCTTTTACTCATTAAGTTCTCCCCATTCGAAATCAGCACCAGGGGGTTATTCACAGAAGACTACAATACTTCTACAGGCAAGTAGCCTGATCACAAGTGAACTCACCGAATGTGATGTATCCAATGTTATCTCCCGTCCTTGCATCCGAGCCCTGAAGTTCACGGGGCGGCTCTCTATGGCTGAAGAGAACTTGGGGTGAGGTGTGACTGGCCTTGCGCCCCTCCTTAAACTCCTAGGGTAGCACAAGATACAGAGTTTGGAATCGAGTTGAGTAATCATAAAAACTTCCTGAATTTTTTTTCTTCTCTCTCTCATAACTTTTCACTGTACTCAAATCTAGCAATATCATTTAAAACCTTTCTCAAGTGATTATAATATGATCAAATAATGTAATGATAATATTAAATCAGTTATATGGGACAGAGAGTTGTGGCACTCCATGGGCGCCAACGTCTCAGGATATGGCACGTAGAGAGAGATATATTCATGTTTCCCTCTTATCAATGTACTGGATATAGTACAATAGTTCTAAATTACAGTGTATAACTATGTTTTGATAATCTTTTAATATACTTTATTGAAATAATGTTTCAATGTTGTAAATTACCAATACATGTTTCTTTTACTTTCTGATCAATATCATGGTATTATCTGTATACAAAAAACACAAAAATCAATAGATAAATAATAAAAATCAGCAATTTGGCCCATAAGCCAATTTTGTTTACTATTGTTGTGTTTTTTGTACATATTGTGCGATAACAAACACTAGCCAATTCAGGTTCATGTATCAACAGTTAGTTTTTGACAGCTTGTCACACCAGCAGTCCCTGTAAACAGATTCCCAAATAGACCAATCAAATCAGCTTGCTACTTACTTGCATAAAAACTTTTCCTATAATGACGTCATCGTTGTCCTTGAAGACCGTACTGAAGATGACAGTGACTCTGTCTTTACTTGCTGAGACATACCTTCAAGGGCAGACACAAAAGAAAAATGTTGAGTTTTAATTCAAGATCTCTCCTCTGTTAAATGTAATGCAAAGTTTTGGGAAATTTTGAAAATTGGATGGATAGTAATTCTTTACAGTTTTGATACATTCGGATGCCTCTGTGGATGTATTATAAACACTCGAAAATTTAGCCCCACTCCACTAGTTTTGCCAGGAGGGATTAGACTTCCCTGCATGGACACTGACAGGTGGTTATCTCATCAAGTCACCTCTCAACTAACATAAGAAAAAGGGGATCACGAGGGGCCAATGGTAACCACTTAGCCATGGCTTGGTATATAGAGGGCGCAAGTAGCTATAAGTAGTAGAGTTGGGGGCTTAGACGATAGTTTCCGCCACCCTACACTCACGACAGAGCCAGGAGGATGTTGGATTATCCCTCTAACTACAT
The DNA here is from genome assembly GCA_003118195.1 of Hemicentrotus pulcherrimus. Classification (NCBI taxonomy): domain Eukaryota; kingdom Metazoa; phylum Echinodermata; class Echinoidea; order Camarodonta; family Strongylocentrotidae; genus Hemicentrotus; species Hemicentrotus pulcherrimus. Next base: position 38,091 of record BEXV01002658.1, on the reverse strand, counting down.
CAGGGAAAAAAATATAAACAATTTACCCGGGTTTCTTTTCAAGCTTGCTTGCATGATAATAACACTCTTTACTTTGTTTTGCATTGAACTCTATGCAAATTTTTGGGGGCTCTTTTATAACTTTCGGGGGCTAATTTACCCTGAGCCCCCATGTTTTTTCTCCTTGACTTACATGGTTTCATCTTCCCTGTAGTTGATGATGGCCGTCTTCTTGTTCGTGACCTCGTTCTCCTGGTACTTGAAGTACCTCTCAAACACAGAGGCAAAGCAGTTCCTTTTGAGGAGCGCCACCTTGGCAGCCACCTCTTCCTTATTGGTCGGTACATTTTCTAAGTCAATCAGCAGCGTCACGCTATAGTTGCTCTCGGGAGTGGTCAGGTAGCTGCCGTACTCACGTTGAAGGAGCTGAGAAGTGAAAAAGACAGTCAGTTATAAATATACAGTTAACAACTAAATTATTCACACTATACTTTTAGTAAATTTGATGTTTGTTGTTTTTTTTTTTGTAATCAAGAATGAAAGGCGGACTCATTGAATACTTTTCTCGATGTCAGCTTAAACTAGCGGATAGTTGAGTTTTGCTGCAGAGGTGACTACGCAAAATTTTTTTGTAGAGCATACAATTTAAATAACAAAATCATCTTTTGATCAAAATCGGTTCAGAGACACGGCATCGAGTCTCTCAGAGAGGACTTAAAGCCGTCGGTCCACTGGTTGCCTACTCACAAAGATACACATGCTTTCTTAGCAGTCAGGTAATACAATCATCATCATCATCATCATCATCATCAATATATAGCTCTTACCTCATCCGCCCCATGCTCCTCTAGTTCCTTGTAGAATTTCAGACTGACACTGACCTGGAGCTTAAGCTTGTTTTGGTCCGGATTAGAAACTTGGTAGAGAACCCCATCAAAGTCTGCAAACAAACAACAAAATTTACCTGTATTGACTCATGAGTAGACTCCTCAATGCTCTTGAATGTGCACGCGTTCCCATAGAAGAGGGCCAGTATGAAACTCAAGTCTGACTTGGGTTTCATGTGTTTTGTGTTGTTTCCATTATCTTTATATGCTTGATCTCTTAGCCCTTCAAATGCCAAGTAGTTTTTTATTACCGTAAGTTGATTTCATATATTCTTGCTATTCATAACTTATTTTCTGAGGTGATTAGTTCTTTCATGGGAAGTTCACCCTGATATTTATTACTTTGGCTTTAATAGAGACAAATTTTAGGACAAACAGATCAGTGAGAGTTTGAGGAAAATCAGATAATAAAAAGTCATGACATTTGAAATAAAAGAAGTTATGGATTTTGAAGTTAAATTAATATTTCATTAACCAAACATGAAATCCCTAGAGAAGTTACCAACTTCATTAAACAACATGTGATGCCATTCTCTTACTCCTAAGTCCTGATCCATTTCTGTGCTTATCTAAATTTATTATAATTTTTGCATGTTTTCCCAAAATCTGAAAGCCTCATACTTTTATCAAATTCATATTTATAGGAAAAGTGATTTCATTTTTGTATTCATTTTCTTATTTTCACTTTCTTTACATACAGTGGGTCATGTATTCATGTATATCAGAAATTGAAAAGATACTCCTCAGCCCTGGTACTCACAGGAAATTGAGGAAGAAAATGTTATTTCTAAGAGTAGGGTTAGAGCCAAAGGGTGGTATTCTCGAAAGCAGACTAACTTTAGTCCATGGTTTAATCCACCGACTAAATATGGAATGCCAAGCGTCCATATGAATATATTTTTGAATAATAAAATGTTACTACATAATTGATAAACAACAATATAACTATCATATAATATCATATATGTTATCATGGTAATTTAGAGACATATCAAATTCAAAAATATATTCATATGGACACTTGGCATTCCATACTTAGTCGGTGGATTAAACCATGGACTAAAGTTAGTCCGCTTTCGAGAATACCACCCATAGAGTCGCAAAAGATCAAAGTCTACCAATGACATTGATTTCATTTCCTTTTTTTACACAGCATGTACATGGAGGAAGTTGCGATACATACATGTACATGTACATGTACAGGAAATTCCATGCAATGATGCACTTTTGTTTTTGTTTGCAATTTTATATCTCGTAAATGTTGGCTCTGAGTCTGAGGAAAAGAAAAACAGTGCACACAGGAAACCCTGGATGTGGGTCTACACCTAGGCTATTTGTTATCTTTTCTATTCTTTTCCAGGTTTATTAAGTTTTTTTTTTAAAGGTCACATAGGGCCAATTCTTCCTTTTTTTTTCTTTTGCATTATTCTTCCAAGTTGTCATGATAAATGCTTGTACAAAANAACAAGTGAAGTGCTATGATGCTACTACGAGAAACAAAATTCATAAATTAATGATAAGGGACTAAGATTTTACCAATTATTTTAATTTAAGCAACATGGCTGCGTCTCAGATTACATCTAGGAAAGGCCAGGCCCTCTATAGAGTACCGAAACTGTGACATCATCAAAAATCTATTTTTAGAATTTCTCAATTCTTTTTTTCATTTCTGAAAGAGCATCAAAAATAATGTCCAAATGTTGAAAACCAATTGAACATGTTAATTATTGGCTGAGATATGACCATCTGAATAAATATACATGTGTATGTCCTATTTGAACTCGGTGTTTATGCTCTGGCTCCTTGGAGCATAACACTGAGTTCCCATAGGATCATTAGGATGTTGATTTTAATTCACTTTTTCACAGGTTTCACGGCAAACTGCTGCACAATACAAGTACATACCGTGGTGGGTTGCGGGCGGGTGTGAAGTTATCTACCTTGAAGATCTGAGACATTACGGTAGATAACTTCACACAGGCGCGCGCCCGCAACTCACTATCGGTATGTACTTGTATTGTGCAGCAGTTTGCAGTGAAACCTGTGAAAAAGTGTATACTAATATCAATGTTTTTTTGAAAAAATACTCCAAAAATAACAAAAAATTAGATATGAAACAGGTAATAAACAGACAACTTTTACCTCATGATCTTTATTTAGACATTTAATGAATATTTACTCCATTTTTGGTATGTTTTAGTAGGGTATCTCCACGCCGGAGTTACGGGTCAAATTTTCGATAGGTTTCTGAACAAGCGCCAATAAATGAAGCGCCAATAAATGGAGCGCCAATAAATGAATCGCCAATAGATGAAGCGCTAAAACTAAAAGTAATTAACAACTGCAGAGGGAATTTGAATTAAACAAGTGATTTTTGAATGCCTAGAGATCTAGATCTAGATCTAGACCTACATGTAATATATTTCATGCTACATCATGGTAATAGCACTTTAAAAGAAGATCTGTCATAATACAGTTTTCTTTTCATTCACAGACCACCTCTTCTTAGATCTCACGCATCTGCAATTCACCTGATCTGGGCTAAATTAGGCCAAGACTGTAATGTAAGAATAAGATCAAAGGCAAAACTAGATAGGCAAAAATGGCATGCACACACAGACTATTGACTCAACACGTAAAAAGATGGGAGGCAACCCACAATCACAAATCACTTCCTTACTCACCCGGCTTGTGCTACTTCAAATTTGTTTAGAAGCGTCTCTTCAATTATTCTGTTCTTTATTTCTAATAAAATCATCTTGATGATGCGTCTATAGTACCAAGCAGAATTTTCCCACTTTTTTCGCACTTCCTGGAAAATAAGGTGTTTTTCTCAAAGTGGGGTACGCTCTTTCGTTCACGGTCTTTACGAGAAGGAAGTGGATGCAACACTAGATAATTTGCTGCCCTCTAGTGATGGTGCGCGTGTACTAATATTATGACTCATTTTTTTTTTTTTTTTTTTACTAAAGAAAGAAAATTGTTTATTGTAAATCAGTGGCAAAGAAGAAAATGACTTTATTTTAAATCAGTGGAACAGCAGGAACTTCTGTTATTTTTTGTCAGTTAATTCTTTTAAAAATTATTTAATTGTAAATTATTTATAAGCTTGCAAGGGAGTACCTCTAACATCGGATGCTGAAAACAAAAAAAAATAGAAAAGTACAGGTCGTGTGCGCCGATGCTCAAACTAAATTCAATCAGCAGGCATTGTGGAGTAATTTAGAATTAGATACCTTCGTCTTAAAAAAAGAAGTACGAATGCATGTTTGGCAAATTTTTTAAGAATCTTAACCAACACCGCAGTAAAACCCAAACAGTTAATCATGATGAGAATATACCACGGAGTGGAAGTTAGAATGAAAGCCGGAGGAGGGGCGTTTTATATGGTCTTACAAGGAGCCAGAAAAAAGGGTAGATCATCAAAGGGGTGGAAATAGTCGCCCGTTCGACAGACAACCCCCCCCCCCACCCTCCCTCATGACTAGATCCGTTCCCCCTGAATTAACATACGCTGCATTAAAGGTTGGAAAATCTGTGATTTAGAGATGCACTCAATGGATTGTAAATTCGAAAGGATTCTGACAATTTTCACAATTTTCGTTTGATACAAAAAGTATAGCCTAACATTTCTTCAGATATGAATGCACCATCATCATTCGAATGGCATTACTCAGAAAAAAAATGTGATTAACTTGATGTGTTATCAATTACAAGATACAATAAGTGGTTTAAGCTACTGAACTCCTTGCACTTTGTTGGCTGTGAAAAGATATTTTGTCGTTATAATCTGTAGCACTTGTTTTATGAAACTGGGCCCAGGTTTGTGGTTCATAATGTTGATTTTTTACATATTAATTCTTCCTGGACCTACTGAGTGGATGGAAAGCCCCTAGATTACGTCTCAGTATCGGATTATCCACAGGGCTGATGCTGGATTTCATCAAATTTTATTTAAAAAAAAAAGGGGGGGGCAAGTATATTCCAAAAATGTTCTGTCATCAAATCATCATTATTTTTTTATTTCAAGGGGGCACAGTCTTGGAGTTGATTACTCGACGTAAGCCCATTGGGGTTCTAAAGGGGGCAAGCACTAAATATGATCCGACCCCACCCCCCCCCCCCCC
>BEXV01002657.1:40130-50903 GCA_003118195.1 Hemicentrotus pulcherrimus | reverse complement strand
CCCCCCCCCCCAAATCCCAAATCCCAAAATGCCTGCTCTGTGCATTACCTTCCTTCTTCCCTGAATTATACATAAACAATTACATGCGGGAGACGATGGAATGAAAATGTAAGAAAATATGAGTGTAATACACACAAGGAGTACGAGAAGGGTGGAGAAAAGCGAGTTCAAAAGAAGATAAGTTAGGCGGGTACATACATGTAGATTGAGACAAGTCATTTTGAACTAGTCATTGGTAACATTGTAAATATTTGAGAAAATGGTGCAAACGTAATGACTTCAATTCTAGGTGTACAATTAAAGATAATCTGACAGTTTTAGTGAAACCAGACTATTATTAACGATAAAAATAGGGGAAAATGATCTCATTGATACCAGAATTCTCCCTACTATATTATAAAAATTTGATTACATTTTAGGTGAAAGTTAATCATAACAAAGCAATGAATTGGCTCTATATACCATTCCAGACATTTCAGTGTTGAAAGATTTTTAAAAGCCTGTCTTTTGTCTAATTTTCATGGGAAAACGGTTGGGAAAATTCAAAAATTGTTGGGAGAAAATGTTGCACAGTCGCCTTCCTAAACACCATTAATGTCTTTTGTGGTTTGAATTTTTTTCAGGATTGTTTGCATGTTGGAGGGTTAGTACAGTAGAAGAAAGATAATAAGTAGCATTTCATTCAAAAATTACGCAAGACTGAGGCTTTTACAAATATGTGAGAGAAACAGAATAACATCAATTTCAAACATCTATTGGGCAATGAATTAATGAAATGAAATGAAAATAAATGAACTTTTTCATTATCAAGCGAAATCATCTGTGTTCCCAAGCTATTTTCCAAAACAACTAATGAACAACATAGAAGGGTCTTCTTGTTTGATACAAGTTATGAGCATTATCAAATCATTTCACATGTCTTGCCGAGGGAAGTGGTTACGAATTCTTCATAAAGGGGTTTCGAGAATCGGAAATGATGTCTGAAGTGGAACATCCGAACTAGGTTGAATTCAAAGATGAGACATATGCTCTCTTTTTTCTCCCGAGTTGTTTACAGTTCAAGACCGGGGGGGGGAGGGGGTATGAGTATAAAACATTAAGATATAATGTTGCAAAGTTGTTTTATTATTCAGTTATATGATCAGTGGTATTGTATTGGACGAAATAGTTTTGTATTATGTACGGTGATAAACGCGATATTTAATTGTTAGACAAATGGGGTGACCTTTAAGGGATTGGATAACTTTGTCTCAGATTCTGAAACCAAATCCTGGATATAGCTCATGCTGCAATGATTATATAAACCTTTAGGTCAGTCAGGAACTCCATGAAACTTACAAGCCAATCGCCTGTCTGATTATCAAGATATTCATGATTGTGAATCGAAATTTACAAATTCGTTTTCATAACGGTTTTCATAACACTACAGTCTATTGGGAAAAATGAGTATGGTAAAACAGGCCACTCAAAGATTTTTACTTGTTTAAGTCACTTAATGATCATTTCGTAGCGTAATTTTTGTCAGGGCTTTAATATTATACCATATCACAGACACTGAAAAAACGTAGGGCCATGCATCTCAGATTTAACATTGTTATACGATGCCTTTAAATTGACTTAATTATGGCAATTCTTTTTGATCGTATTATACATTTGTACATAATTAAGGGATTCAAGGAAAATGACAACATTTCCCCTTTTTAAATAATCCGACACACACATTATAGTTCCAGATGTGTTTATTTTCAAATACCATACAACTATCTGATCAAACACAAATTCATATTTTAACAATTTGTATAACAATCCTTATACAAACTGTAAAAAGGATTACATTTTTTATTATGGTTTAACAAAACTATACTTCATGCCTACAGTTTTATGTGAAACCATGGATTCCTATAGTGGTTGTGCCCCGCCTACCGTTACTTACCATAATTATGTTTCTTCTTCTTTATTTTTTCTTTATTTTTTTAAAACAATTTCCAGAATTAGCGTAAGGTTAACTGGTAAAACCCTTGGCCCGTATAAAAAGGCCGGGTTTAAATTAAACAGCGGTCTATGTGTGTTTGGTTAAACTCTGGTTTAACGGGTTAACTTTTAAAGCCGGGTGTTTAAGTGAAACTGGACTTAATTGTACATACAACTCATAGTAACTGTGGTATAAATTTCAGACATATAAGAGGTGATACTAATTTTGATCATAATATTTTTTATAACATTTTTTTTAAAGTCTAGAACCGGGTTATACAATTTAAGTACTAAACCACATCTGGACCACGTCATCAGCATGATCAGTGCATATCATACTCTGGGAATATTGATAAAAAAAATGCTGCCCTCTCACTTTCAATTATACTTCTTGCACATCTGATCTGCAGCTCGGTCGGTCGGCGGCTGACACAAATGTTCCAGGGTCATGGTTGTCTCGCTTGTATCCTGGCCAAAGTTTGAGGATTAACATAATAAAAACATAACCGGAATTGGCTATGTGGAGCCAAGAAAATGTCCATACCACTCTCCTTCAAATCCGCCCAGGTTCATTTACTCCACAGACCTATACCTACATCAATGGGCATGTCCGGTAAGGCGAGGTGCGTGAGAAAAAAAAGATACATGGAAATAGACAGGAAAAGAAAATAAATTAAATTGGGATCACCTTCAATGAGAAACTTTCATCTCATTTTGGAGGAAAACAATACTTGCATGTAACATTATTAGAACTTACTTATAAANACTTAGCCTGTATTTCGATACCATGTACCTTCATATCAAATTTTTTTTTTAATTCGTCAAACATTACTGAAGTTATCGATCGGAAACCTATCTGTCACGGACGCACACACCCACGGACGGAAGGAAAGACGGACGGCAGCGTTACTATATCCCCTCCGACTTCGTCGGCGAGGGGATAATACAAATAATGTTAATGATAACGATGATGGTTATGACGATGATGATAATGATGATGATGATGATGATAATGATACTAAAAATAACAATTCTACTAATAAAAACAATAATAATGAAAATAAGATTAATGATGATGTTAACGACTATGAAATTAACACAAACAGAATAGGTTGGAAAAAGGATAGATGAGTGGAGGGAAGTGCATCACAAGTAACGTTAACGATGATAGGTGAAACGATCCATCATCAAACTTGTATTTTACCGTTTAACCGTTTTTAAGTTAACGCAATCGGATTTGTAGATTCAATACTCGCATATATATATATATATATATATATATCCCTCTCATTCTCTTTCTCTCCCTCTCTCTTTCTGCCTCACTCTCCACTCTCCTTCTATACATGAGCCCAATTACTCACTGCACTTGTGTATTTCAACAAATTTTAGAAGCGATTTGGTTTCATTTTAGTCAGCACAATAGACAACTTTGGTTGCTATCACGGTTAGGAAAGCTACATGGGGTGAGAAGGTTAAAGGAAGGAAGACAACACGGTGATGTCTTCCTCTGTGGGTACTCTCTCTCTATCAACAGAGTACTTGGTTTTCACATGATAAGTCAATCAGAGGGGTGGTTTACGGGAGGGGTGTAAGGGAGATACCCCCTTTACTCGCTTCCCTTATGAGTTGTGAGCTTATGTTTGTGTACGTTTCATATGATGAATATATACAGAAAGGATGCATGTACATGTAAGGGATGTATTCTTGGAACCGGACCAAGGTAAACGTTGCTTATTATGTGACACGTGATTTATAAAATAAAAAACAGGACTCAGCCCCTCCTTAATTGCGATCAAAATATGATGTAATCTGTTCATAAGCTAAAAGAATCGATACATTTGTTTGAATTCATCTCAGTTTACTTCAACTGGGAAGAATAATCTTTCAAGAGTAAGTGAAGTCTGATTATGCGATTGCTTTGTGAACAAAATTGTATGTCCACCAATGGAAAATGATGTGTAGCACAAAGGTATTGGTGTATAGGCGTACTGTGAGGTTTTGGAATCACCAACGGTATAAAGGTGACAATGCTCTTGCTAAGGTTACATGCAGAAATGTGTAAATGGGACAACGCAAACAAGCATGAAAGTGTGGTCCACAAACATAAGCTGTTACTTGTCATATTTCGAATATGACTCTGACTGAAGAGCCATCTTTTCACGAGAATTTTCTCTACTATTCGTGCACACTAACGTAAAGAGTATGAAAATATCACCAATAAGATTCAACTTTCCCTGAACCCAACCCTGCCTTAAAGGTATTCGATAAATTTGCCTCTGATTCTAAACACTATCCTGGATTTAGCACATGCTGCAATCATAATTATTAACCTATACGTCACAAATTAATCCCATGACTTTTACAAGCCAATCGCTTGTTTGATTACCAAGATATTTATGATCGTAATTCGAAATTTCAAAAACCGTTTTTCCCCATGATTTTTTTTTATAACACTACAGTCTATTGGAGAAAATGAGTATGGTAAAACTGGCCACTTCAAGATTTTCTACTTTTTTGAAGAGCAGTCTTTTTTTTTAGGGCTTCAATATTATATCATAATTATCACAGACACTGATAAGGCCATGCATCTCAGATTTGTAAAACTGGAAACATTGTTAAAGAGTGCCGTAACTCATGCATGTTGTCAAGAATATCCTATAGTTTACAAAACATACTAACATATACGACAATGCAAAGGTGAAACCTAAGTCTATACATCTGATTTTATTTTATTTATTGACTTGTCTGACATGTTTTCAATCGTACACTCATGCGCATTACCGTGATATTTCGTTCAAATTAATATTATTCTGTAACGAAAATCATATTAAAAATTGAGACATGCATGAAAACGTGAGGTGGTGCTGATGAGTTGGAGTTTAGGAGAGAAAAAGGGTAATTGGCTTCATTTTGGTCATAGTGTATTAACTCATCATGTATGAATATAATTTATTTCTAAATAATCGACTTTGGATCCTTCATTATCCTCCTTGCGAATCCCTTCCATCAAACGATTCTATATTAAACTGCTACATAATTATAATTCTCACCCTCGTGCCTATGATGTTATGACCAAGTGTTTAGTCATGGTAAAGAAGAAGAACAAAAAAAAGCTATTGATATCATCACCCTTCCATATTTACCAATTTCTGAAGTACGCAAACTAATAACAAATCTATTGTAATCATGGACCCCCCCCCNGTTTTACGATAAACATGACATATTTAGAATATGAAGGCATTTGATGAGCCATGCTTTTCAAGGAACATGTCTTATTTGATGTTCTTCCACACTTGCATAATAACAAATGATAAAGTTCACGAATTATTTTTCACCTCTTCCCAGAACTCAACCTTCTCTTTAATTAATGCCTGTTGTTAAGCATCTCCTATAGTTTACAAAACATACCGACACTATACAACAGTGCAAAGGTGAAACCTCAGTCTATACATTTGATTTGATGTATTGAGTTCTCATGTTTTCAATCATACATTAATGCGCATTACCGTGATATTCATTCAAATTACTAATATTCTGTAACGAAAATTATATTAGAAATCGAGACATGCATGTACACATACATGGTGCTGATAAGTTGGAGTTTAGGAGAGAAAAGAATAATTGGCTTAATTTTGGTCATAGTGTGTTAACTCATCATGTATTGATACAATTTATTTCTAAATAATCAACTGTAGATCCTCCATTATCCTCCTTGCGAATCCCTTCCATCAAACGTTTTTATAACTGCTACATCATTATAATTCTCACCCTCGTGTATAATGTTCCCAGCCAGGCATGATTATGACAGTTACATTTTACTTACGATGGAAATCATGCAGGACTACAAGATATGAGAACAATACGAAGATGACTAAAATGCAATTTTGACCGAGTGTATAGTCATAGGAAAGAGAGTTAACGACCTCCGTGTTTGAAGGGGAAAAAAGAAGAAAAAAGTTATTGATATCATCACCCATCAACCTTCCAGATTACCAATTTCTCAAGTTCACAAACTAATAACATATCTCTTGTAATCATGGACCCCACCCCCAAAACAAGTATACGCATTTCTGTTCGCGTTCGATCTACGCCCCTAGATACAAGGACGTCACGGTAATTGGTGCAGAGTTGCTTGTGCGATGATTTTTTCACCGATAGTGTCATTTCTGAAAGCAGCTACTAAGTACTGTTGGAAGCTCAGCAGCTACTAGAAAGACTTCTTGTAAATCTTTCAGAAGAATTTATTGAATGATTCAGATAGGCCTATGCCTGGTTTGTGAAGGTGGCTGGAACTAAGGGAAGAGTTGCATTATCTATACCTGTTATCAATTTTTTGTTGGAAAATCGAATTTATTGATCTCTACATCAAATCAAATCGATGGCATAAAAATGTGAGTTCTACATTTTCATAAAGTCAGCCTCAGATTCCAAATATTACGACTGAAGACGTCATCAACAGATGCCTGCTTGACCTTGTAGCCATAGACGTACTTTAAGACGACTTCGTTCAGTTCAGATCTTTAAAAGCTTGCCCTTTCTTGCCAAGTTTTTCCTTGATGCATGTAATATCAATATTAAACGCCGATTATCAACTTTATCCCTTCCATGTTGTTTAATATTCATCCGTCCACCGGAAATATAACTTCAATTTCACCTACACAAATTTGACACCGAGATAACAAGACCTGTCATCATTAAAACCTGTTTGAGTAAAGCGTCCTAGCGAAAAGACTAAAAAGAGCGCCAGGATCAAGGGCAAAGTGACAAAATTAGGCGCTGAACCATTTTAATGGATAGGACTTCCACAATACCGGAGTCGAAAGAATATTGGATCTGAATTGGGATCGACAAATCATTATCAAGTTGGTGGAAAGTTAGACGGCTCATATCAGTATCTGGCAGTGGAGCAGGACGGATCTAGTTTAGCTATTGTTCTTTTTATTATGGTTCCATAGTGTCATAGGGCGGATGCTATCTAATGCAGAGACGACTGATCTGAATAAATGCCTGTGTAAATATTAAGCTGTTAGACAGGATGTTGTGTTGCAACACTAAGGGAATTTACACCGATGCTTACATCATTTTAACACATCAGTTTGGATTTTCGTCACATTGAGGACAAATTAACAACGATTAACCGTACATTTACATATTCGTTTGAAACCATTTGATTTCAGTGAGACAGAATATAGCGTCGTCATTCGGATGTCCTCGGCGACTTAAAGATCACGTTTCTATATCCAGTGTATGCCACTTCTATCAGATACCATTAGATAGAGAGAGAGAGAGAGACTAGGTGCTGGAAAATAGTACACAACAGGATGGTTGACGATACATCAAAGCGCAAATGAGTCGGAATATTTTCTCTTAAATATTGTGTGAATAATATAACTATTTAAGAAAGTAAAGATGGAAATCAGTTATTATATCTTGGTCTTGCTTCAGCTTCTGTCGACGATAAACTATGGACTTGGGGCATCGGGTGGAGGCACTCCGATAAACGGTGTCGACATGGAATGGCAAGAAATCGTGTCGACTCACCTTTGTCCATTGTAAGTATACAGTATATAAATAATTATAAATTTTATAGCATGTCATGGAGTGATTCATTACTATCAGTTGAACAAGTCCAAGTATCTTCGTCCCATACGTTACCGACCGCGTCTAAGGTTTCAGTACAGTTTCTGATCACAGACCTTTTACAGGCCTCGAAAAGCTTTGATCAGACTAATTATGAAGTGAAATGACATATTTCATGTGAATTCATGTTCAGAATTCGTCAATACTTGGTAACTAATGGGATACTGAATGAATATCCTAGACTTGCCCATTTAACTTTGATATACTTCTTTCACTTACAAGTTGGGCCACTCTTTAGCATATCCATGGAAAGTATATACACTTCAATAGGATAAAGATTTTGCGACAGCAAGTTTTTCAAGTTCAAAATGTTTCATCATCAAACTCACCTAAAGTTCGTGTACATGCGACACATTATATTGAATGATTAACTTTGAAAGGACAAAGTAGAATATAACTAGGGTAAATCTTAATATTGATTGACCATGAACCAGACATAATTTCACTCTTTAGCAGGATTTTGTCTTTTCACATCTCTTTCATGTAAAACATACACATTTCACTGCAAACACATTTCAGTTTTTAGTATTTATCACGTCTACTACTTGTGACCCGTGCGCTAAATTATGTTACTTACTCGCTTCATTTTCACCCAAAACAAGTCAAGGTAAAGCAGGATTATTCCCGTATTTCACCTTCGCGTGACTAGAAAAATCATCCATCCAAACAAACCAGGTCGACATGGTGACCATGACAAAACAAGTCATATCGATGAGAATTCTGGTTGATAGGGTTGAAATTTCGTTGATTATTTTTTGGATAGGCTGCCTCAGGATGATTCACGTCCTGATATATACATGATGTACATCATAATATAATTTCCAACTAAACTCGCCACATGTCAAAAACCACGAGAGATTGCCCNATAATTTCCAACTAAACTCGCCACATGTCAAAAACCACGAGAGATTGCCCCTGACGCGACCGACAAAGTTTCTAAAACAATGCATGATGCGGCTTTTAATATATCGCTAAGGGTTTGGTTTGTTTGTTGTACGTACTTTTGAGTAATTCAAGCAAATTCTATATGGTACTAATCCTACTTCTTGTAAAGGAAACTATGAAAGTAGTAGTATATAGAAATGAATGAGTATCTCTAATACGTATGTTATCATCTATAGTTTCCATCACACGGAAAGGAAAAAACATTTCAACAAATCTTTTCTTAAAGGGATTGGGTATCCTTGTCTCAGATTCTGGAACAAAATCCTGGATTAAGCACATAATAATAATAGTAATAGTACAGTTATTACAAAGCGCATAATACATTTGTTAACATCTTTACGCGCTGTAGGAAAAATGAAAAAGAAAAAGTAAATACTAGTAAAGGAAAGAGAAAAGAAATATTGCATGGTAATATTCTACACAGCATGGTCAAATTAATGATAATTATAAACATTTAGGTCAGTTAGGAACCCCATGACGTTTACAAGCCAATCGCCTGTCTGATTATTTATTTATGATTGGAAATGAAAATTTTAAAAACAGTTCACTCAAAGATTTTTACTTTTTGAGGCACTTCATGATTATGTTGAAGCGCAATTTGTTTAGGGCTTCAATATTCCACCATATTACAGACACCGATAACACGTATACAGGGCCATGCATCTCTAATTAACATTTTTAAACAATGCCTTTAATCAGGTCTTCCCTACTTTCATGAAAACATCCCTTTATTATGAAAGTCCATATCGTCCGTCCATATATAAATCAATTATCTATAGAACTACTTATTTTATAATTTTACACTGTTTTTATGTTATATTAATCGGAAATAATATGGAATACGAGCCAATGGTTCTGGGAAATGAACTAAGCCCTGTTAGTGCCAACATTCAAAATAACAACTGATTTTTGGCTTCTTATAACAATAAATCTCTTTGCAAGTACATCCACAGAGAGGTAATACTCTATATACGAGATAATTAGTAAATAATAGGCAATAACACATTCTTAAACTTTTCCATTGTAATGATTCTAATCTAATTTTTTTCGAAATTCGTATAATTTTCTCCACTGTATCAAACTGTACCACACTGTACCATATAATTCGTATTTTCCTGTGATGAGTCTTAAAGTCTACCCTCATAGTCAATATTAGTTGACACCTATCACCTTCGCTTCCTCCCCTCCATTATCATATTGTTTAAAGTGTTGCATGAAAACCAATATGGCATCGATAGGCCTAGAAACAAAATGCTTCCTGCGCGACCCAATACTTCCGATGTCATTGTCAGAATGGCCGATTAGAGCAATAATTATATGACGCCCTCAAAACGGCCATACCGTAAATAGTCACATCCTTTGAACGTCATCTATAAGCTATATTTTGCTGACGGTTAGGTGTAAGGTTATGGTCATACGTTAGAATATGGTCATAGCTAGGAGGAGCAACAGAAAATGACGTGAATGATCTGTCAGTCCTGGATCTGATTCACTAATTAGTTATTCTAAGAGTTCAACTTTAAGCAGGACTGCACTACTTGTAGCTATTTGTGCCCGCCTTAATCCATATCGCCAACGATATGCCTAAGCGGTACCCTTTGACCCCCATGGTCCCCTTTTTATTATGTTAATAATTGAGAGCTAATTTGATGAGATAACCACCTGGCAGTGACCACGTAGGGAGGTCTAATCCCCCAGGTCAAACAAGTGCAGATAGGCTTTAAAGGTCTGAATTTGACTTGATTTGTCAATCAAAGCCCTTCTTGAAGATCAGTCAATAGTGCAAATTATTTTCATGATCTATTAAGAATGAAAAATATTTCTTCAATATTTCAAAAGAAGTAGGACGTACAGTACTTGGTTTGTGTGTCTAATTTTTTTAGTTCATATATTTTGTTGCCCCATTTATCATACATCTCATACGGATACATCTCATTCGGAAATGGGGTTAGAATTAGGTGATTAACGGTTGGACACAAGACCAAGGTGTTGTAGGGCCAGTGAAAAGTAGGACCAATGTGATGTTGGACCAGTTGGGTATAGGACCAGTGTGCATGGGGGTCTTTAGATCCTTTTTAATGAAAGGGGGGGGGGTAGAGGCAACCGATTACCTACAAAACTAGTCACCAATTATCGACAAATAAATGCCAATGTCCCAATGTCTACAATTTAACCATATAAAACACTCTTAAACCTTGTCTGAATTCATTCCCCCCC
>BEXV01002657.1:7224-40099 GCA_003118195.1 Hemicentrotus pulcherrimus | reverse complement strand
CCCCCCCCCCCCTTCCCGCGTTGACGTTACATTAATTAAATTAATAGATAAAGAAGACGACCGTTGTTCCGTTCTCGACTCTAACTCCTTGTCTGAATTTAGTTTCCCCCTCCCCCCTCTCGTGAGAAGCGCGGAAGATTTTACGTTTCATTAAATTATTCGAGAAAGAAGACGATTCGTTTTACCGTTCTCGACTATCAATCTTTGTCTGAATTCAATTGTCCCCCTCCCGCGCTCGCAAAGCGCGAAAGCTTTGACGTTGCATTAAATTATCATTCTTAATCCTTGTCTGAATTCAATTTCGCCCCTCCCGCAAAGAGTATTAAATGTACTAGGTTATTTTCATCACTCAAATCGAATGTGTAATGTTCGTATTTCGTCTACTGAACAGAAAGTTTTCCGACCTTCGACTCCTTGTTTATGTAAAATATACCATACACCGATAACAATAGGCTGTTGAAGGTATATGTCCCATTTGCATGCCAAGCGGCATTTGAAAGACAATACTTATTTAGAACTCAAAACGAAAGGGTTTGAAAATGGCTTTTTGTTGGAAAATAAAGACCATTAGTTTTCGTATCGACATAAGTGATTGCAATCACCTAAGTAATAGTCTCATTTGTAGACCCTTGTACCGAATGGTCGTACGTTGTGTGCTGCAAAAATATTCAATCAGTTAATTTTGGCCATTACAAGTCCGAAAGAGAAGGTTGAGTTCTGGGAAAAGGTGAGAAAAAAAAATTGTGAGCGTTATCATTCTTATTATGCAAGTGTGGAAGAACATCAGCTAAAACATGTTCCTTGAAAAGCATGGCTCTTCAAATGCCTTCATATTCTAAATATGTCATGTAACATCGTAAAACTCGGGGGTAGGATTTTTACGCCACGTGTCCGTCTAGTCCCATATACATCTTTCTGTGTACAGTGTTTGTAACTTTATCAAGACTTGGCCAAATTTCTTATCATTTTGATGATTCCAGAACCTTGCAATACACACAAATTCTTATATGCTAGATGATTAAACTTTTGTGGTCGATTACACACCGTTTCTTTCACAATACAACCGCATGACCAGAACTCAACTTCATCTTTAATGTAGACGAATGCTCATGTTACCTGTTACAGGTCATTAATGTATGTTTATATGAAGAGAAAAAAAGGTTTTAGTCAGTCACTCAATAGTGTCAGACAGTGAAGTCTAGAAATTAAACGGGTTTCCTTGCATAATTTAAACACTATAGGACACTGCTAACGTCATTATACAGTATATGTGATAGCTTACAATAATAAAAACATGGAACTCCAAACATATAAACATTAAGTATGAATGCCGTAATTGTCTCAAAGTCTCTTTTTTTTTCTTTAAAAAAAAATTATTTTCATTTAAAGTTTTGTAAATTTACTACTAAATCAGCAATAACTCTGCTGCTCCTCTCCCCTTTCATCCTGTCAATAAATGACTAGACTGCCATCCCACCCCTCCCCAGCCCCGATACAAACTCCTCTAAGATGATCAGAAATAAAATTCACAGCAGTTTTCTTTTCCCACAGCAAAATGTTCTTTGCTTTACCTAATTTGTTTTTGTCAATCCAGATTGCTTCTTTTTACCTCAATAAATAAGTTTGGATATCAATAAAAGGAACCACGAACATGTATTATATACCGGTTAATGACATGTAAACGGGTTATGACTTGTTCTATATTGTCTGTAACTTGGATTTCAACGATTTGATGCACCTCGACCAAAACAAAACAAATGAAATTGAACAATACGCCCACACACAATTTCCTTCCGCGTTATCCTATAAACTCGAAACATTTTTGATTTGATTTTATTCAGACAATATAAAAATATATACATGTCTTGGGTTACAAATATAGACAGATATGGACAATAAAATGGCATATATAATTACACAATACTGATACATAAAATATCGAAGCATGATATAGGTCATAGTTCAATATAAATACAACAGAAATACACGAAAAATTGCAAGACACTTCTAGTTCAAAAATCTAGATTGAGATGTTTTACCAGAGCCGATTTAAAGGTATTTAGCGATTGACTGTTTACTACTGTTTGTGGGAGTTGAGTCAATTCATGTTTGGGGATAAAAGGATTTCATATAATAGTCTGTTCTGGCATATGGAACGTGCATCTTAAAAGTATTATCATTTTTTCCTATTCTGTTCGCTCGTCTGCACCTATTTACTTCTCCTACATTAATCAAGTTATTTAAAATCTTATAGTAAAAAACAAGTATATGGTACTTTCGTCTATTTTCTAATAAATTCATTTTGACATTTTGTAATAACACGTTATAACTCGTAGACCAATCCTTACACATCATCCTTACGTAACGTTTTTGAATACGTTCAATCCTCTCTTTGTGTGTGTTTCTATAGGGATCCCATGCTGTACAACAATATTCTAAACGTGAGCGAATTAGTGATTCAAAAAGACTTTTAAAAATAGACTTTGGACAATTAACAAAATTCCGTCTTATAATTCCCATGATCCTGTTACATTTTGTATATAAGTCAGTGCAAAGGTCGTTCCAGTTTAAAGAATCATTTATTACAAGACCTAAGTATTTTTCAGACTTTACATTTGTTAACTCCTGTCCATTTAAAGATTATTTATATGTTATATCGTGAAGCTTTTGAGACATTTTCATAGTTTTACACTTTGATACATTAAAGTCGAGCATCCATGTTTCAGACCATTTACTTAAAACTTCTAAATCATGTTGTAATATCTTGCAATCATCTACATTGAAAATTGGACGGTACAATATACAATTGTCCGCATATAATCGAATAGTTGATGAAATATTATTAGGCATATCATTAATGAAACATAAAAACAATATCGGGCCTAAAATTGTTCCTTGCGGAACGCCTGATTTAACTTTGATCCATGAAAAACATTCGCCATTTATAACCACCCTTTGATATCTATTCTGTAAAAAATTCATTATCCATTCTAAATTTTGAGATCTTACACCATACATTTCAAGTTTTGTTCTTAAAAGGTCGTGAGGTACACTATCAAACGCCTTTGCAAAATCAAAGAAAGCAATGTGGACGCTTGAACCAGACTCCATATTATAAATTCAATCATTAATTGCTTCAATAAGTTGTGCTTCACAACTTCTTTTTTCCCGAAAACCATGTTGATTGTCACATAGTATATTATTTTCATTAAAATGTTCAATAAGACGTTTACAAATTATGCGTTCTTAAGATCTTGCATGTAATGGACGTACGAGATATAGGTCGATAATTACCCGGATCCTGTTTGTTACCCTTTTTATACAATGGACATATATTAGCTTTTTGCCAATCGGCTGGCAATACACCTGATGACAAAGACAGATTGAAAAAGTTTACAAAGAGCAGGTGCCAATTCTTCTGCACCTTCTTTCAACAAACATGGGGCATTTTTCATCGGGTCCTAGCGCTTTTGAAATGTCTACATTCTTTAACATCTTTAAGACTTCAGCTTCTGTACATTGAATATCCTCCATAATAGGAGCATTACTATTTGATTCGGGCTGGGAAAGGGTTTTACGATTACTAAAAATTTGATTAAATTGTTCATTAAAAACATCAGCTTTTTGTTGATCTTCAGTAATAATTCTACCACTGACATTCAAGCAATCTATCCTACCACGGTCACACTTTCTGGACTTAATAAAATTCCAAACAAGTTTAGGATTACGTTTAAGACTAATTTATCATTGCGTAAATAATTCACATAATTCAATTTAACTTTCTTTTTTACTTCTTTTCTCAACTGTCTGTATTTTTTTCCCCAATGGGTTCCTCTTAGTTGTTCTTTTAGCTTTCTTAAACGCTCTATTTCTTTCTTTGTAATGATAAACTTTATATAACATGCTACACATAATCATCTTCCTAATCGAAAAATAATACACAGCCCTTCATTGTGCATGTTTGTTCTTCTTTTCTTTTCCTTCTTCCAGGATTGCCTGTGAGGGTTGGTGTGATTGTAGCGAGGTGGAATCTAACTTTATATTTGCCAATACGACTGTCGATGATGTTTCTTCAGAGTGCCTTAATAAAAGTTTCTCCGAAGACGGCAAATTAAAACGTAAGAGTATATTCCTATGTAGCAACGAGGAATATCATTTCACTTTCAAAGCTTGAAATGATTATATTTGAAATTTGATTCATTGATCTTCCATCTGGACTAAATATAAAACATAGATCTGTGAATAAATGGTATGAAAGCAACTGAATAACAAATACAACAACTATTGAATAAAAATAACAAGAATAGAAAGCACATGGCTATGATTTTTAAATTATTAATATTATCATTATTATTAGGTATAGTAGAAGTATTTTAGGGGGTAGAACAATTGCTCCCCCCTCATGTCCCGAAGTACTGGTAGAACTTCAAAAGTATTGTATTCAATCTCTCCCTCCCTTTTTTCCGAGTTGGGTCTGTGAGGACTGGCCCTAACAATGGGGTCTACATCGGGAACCATCTAGGGATCGTGAGCTTTCGCGATTTTCTAAATACGCTTTTAAAATTTGTATCCTCTTCTGACGATCCCAGGTTTGCCTTTGAATATTCAGAAACCTAAAACTTGGAACTTGTTTCTCACAAACCCAAGCATCTAGAAAAAATACCTCATCCTATCTCAAGAAACCAATGTATCTCTTCTGCGTGGAGAAAAATTAGAGCTGTCATTCCTCCTCCCCCTTAAAAATAGCACCTCAGGGTAGTATAATATTGTAAACCCCAGTATGTCCCTACTATCGGCCTGGTTATCCTTATTGATTGGTACCTTCATAGGAATATTTCTACAAGTGTTTATCTCAAATTCTCTGTCACTCTGAAACAGGTTACACCGACTGCGACCCAGTGGTACTAGACTCAGGTTATTTCAGATGGTGGCCCCCAACTGGAGGTGCTCTCCCTGAAGGAAAGGATTGTTTGCCTTATGCAATGGCGGGTGCACGACTGGAGCGAGTCAGAGGCGGTGACAATGGACTCTACTGGAAAGTGTGTCTCACTGACAACCATTGTTTAAATGTCACCGAACTATGTACGTCTGCACCTNAGAGGTTGTATAGGTGAAGTGTCCATACAAGATCTAACCTTTCCTATAACAATTCTTAACTGTAAAATAAAATAAAAGAAGAACATTTTCCACTTGATTAATAAACACTCGCAAGATACACACATTGAATGATACTCACGTTCTACATGCTGGCCCTGCATCTGTATGCTGAACAGTCCGAAACCAGAGGTGTAGCCTGCGCAGAGCCTTCCTCCAAACACCTCCATGCACTGAGCCGGAGCCGGTAGAGTGACCTCCTTGATGCGCTTATGCCTTCCCTTGTTACGGTTGAATTCATAGATGAGGACGGTGCGCTTCATGGCTACGCACATGCACGTGGTGGAGCCTTGGCGGATGATACCGGTAGTGAACATGGTGCAACCTCTGGGTTCCTCCACCTTGATAACGGTGGCCTCACCATCCAGGCAGGCGATGGGGAACAGACGTAAATGACGTCCCCTGCCTGTGGGTTCAAAGAATAAAAATGCATGGAGTATGGTAGTACATTGAAAGACTTTGTACTTTCTTGAAGTAATCAGCATTACAAGTTAACATTCCCCCCCCCAATTACAAACAAAAAGATGATTCAGAATGCTATCTTGCTAAGGGTTGAACCAATAATTGGTTTGGCATGCAGAAGAAGACAAAATAACCTCAAAGTTCAACGAAAAGTATTGAATGTTATAATGGTAAGGGATAAACAATCTTAAGTTTTTAAACAGCACTAACACAAATTTATTTCGTACCACAACACAAATATTAAACACTAAAATAATTATAGGCATCTTCAAGATAATTGTAGGAATAAAGTCCAAAAAAGTCAAAAGAATTTGATAAATTTGAAGAATTTCGAAACGTCGCGTCGTTATCGCGGCTTCCTGTCACTTTATAGAATGCTTTTTTTTCAACAAATATTTAGACAAAAACACTTAAGTACTCCTAACCATCGTTTTGCTTCATATCCTGCAGGGGTACCAACTCGGCAACAAGTGTCCCAACGCCTCGTCCACCGGGCGAAGGAACTCTTACCGCATCGTCACCCGGTCCACCCCCACCTAGCGGTCTTCCACCCGATTCTGGAAATACAGGAAACTATACAGGAACCGGACTTATTCAAGGTAGACTTTTAAGTTTGTAGTAAATCTATAGCTTCTATATAAAACCATACTGTTTTATTTCCTTCAAAACATTGTTCCTATTTAGGTTAATTTTTGTATACCATGGTGTTAAAGGAAGGTCTGTAGACCTGGTGTTAAAATGGTTGAAATAAAAACAGAAAAATAAGAGTACCAGATAGGTGAATAGTTTGACGAAAATCTGATATATACAAAGTTATGAAGTCTTGCAAGTGCGATTGATCATACACAAATGGGCAATTAATTCTCCCACGGAGCACCTCTTCCATTTGTTGTGTATAGGTCTACTACAAATAATCATAACTTGCTTTTTTTCCTGTGAAGAAAACGTTAATTCAAACATGTACCCCTCGATACAACTGTGGCGCAAATGAAATATGAAATAAATCAATACCTTCAATATTAACCAAGAAAAAAAAAATGTTTTTTGACCTTTTATGTACGAAGCAAGTATAGGATTTACCTTGTTAGCTGCGTCAAAAAACTGCCAATTTGTGTTTGACTGCAAATATGAAAATGTTAAACCTTCTTAATTTCTGATTTAGTTCTCGAACATATCTGTATTTATTACGTTCAAACTAATATTACGTGTGCCGGCGCATGCAGCGTGCGAGTGTATTTTTTTTCTTTCTTTTTACAGTATTGTATTAAAGGGACTGTAACATTGGTCAGATAAAAGAAAATGGTGCTTAGGTAGTGACTTAAATGCTAGATGTACAATTAAAGATAATCTGAAGGTTTGAGTGAAAACGGACCATTATCAATGATAACAATTGTAAACACTTTGTTGATCGATTCGTGAATTCTCCCAACCATATTATTACAATTTAATTACATTTGGGGTGAATGTATATCGTCACAAAGCAATGAATTGGCTCCATGTACCATTCCAGACATTTAAGTGTTGTTTAAAGCCCGTTTTATGTCTTATTTTCAAGGGACAACGGTTAGGAAAATTCAAAACTGTTTATCACTGTTAAAAGGGTGTTGCACATTGACGCCTTCAAAGAAAACCATAAATATCTTTGTCCTGTTAGATGGTCAGTACAGTAGAAGGAATATAAAAAGTAACATATCATAAAAAATTTGCACAGCTTTTGCATCAATCTTCATCAATGTTACCGAGTCATTTTAATCAGATCTATATGATTATTAACATATCGCCATGTATTATCGATGGACATACATCAAAGTCATCAGTGAATCATGCATAATGTTACAGTTCAAAGGAATTTTATGTTGTTATCACTAGCTATCATCAAGCGTTGTCTACAATCATTTTGTATAGCAAAATGGATGATCTGTGCCTGCCAGTGCATAGGTTACAATGGTAACAATATTAAATGTGTGATCAAATTATAGAGATGACACGGTAAACATTCGAGATAGGAGCAACAAAATTATATATTTTTTATTTAATTATTATTATTATAAAAAAAATAATGAATAAAATAAAATAAATGAACCATGGATATGTGGTCACCAAGTTTAGAACTTGTCTAGTAGAACACCATCAAAGAGGGAACAAGATATTGTGTGCCATCTGTTGACAATCGTCCATTTATACATTTGTGAAGGTCTAGCTGAGAGGCAGAAAACCTCTATTGTGATAACCGGTAGTGCATCTACATGTATAAAACTTCAACATTACTTGTAGAGGCGTGAAAAGGGTAACGGTTGCCTAAAACGGCACTTTGATGGTGTTCTACTACACAAGTTCTACACTTGGTGATCACATATCCATGGTTCATTATACTTAGAATGAATCACAGTAACTCTAATATTAGACCATGCATTTTTGTGTTTTGTGTAATCGTATTATTTTTCTGAGTCTTCCTCTTCAAAGTTTGTGAAATTATGTCACAATATGATTCGTTTTGTTCTCCTTATGAACAGAAGAGCTGAGAACAGTGTTCATAATCGGCGTTGGTGTCGGTGTAGGTGTAGCTGTGTTATCTTTTATCTTGGTTTGCTGCTTAGTCATTTACATCCGCAGGAAGATGAACAGGAATAGCCATCAAGATCAACAAACAGACAGGTAAAACAAAAAATGACCTCTTGCACTCTATTTGGCAAATTAGTTTGATACTACGGTCTATACCATAAGAATGAGCTATGTTAAACAGAAAATGGGGATAATGATGGATGACAAAAAACAGTAGATGCCGCGTTTGCAGTTGTAGTGATTTGTGTAGTTCAACTGCAAAGCTGCTGAGCTTATGACATCCATTAACCTTGACGTTGGGTTAAAAAATATGATGATAAAAATGACGATGACGATCATGATCATGATGTTAATGTATAATAATAATAATCATCATCATCTCCATCGTCATCATCATCATTGCGATGATACTATGATGATGATGATAATAGTATCAATATTACTACTACTTCTACTTCTAATAATAATAAGAAGAAGAAGAAGAAGAAACAAGGGAATTCCAAAGAAAGAGGAAATGAATAGCACTAATGTACACCGGCATGGGTAATGACGGCATGTTTTCAGATCAAATTATGATTATTCTGTCCCCCCCCCCCCCCATCCCTCAAGAAAAAAGATAGATAATAAGAGTAGCTTAGCTATAATGAAATGAAATTAATATATAATTCTTAACAACCCCTTCACAAAGGCATATTTAATCATAATAACCCTTACAAATAAAACACCCCTCATTGTCTCTGTGAGATGTTTTCCCTAGAAATTGTGAATGTCTTATTAAAGCTAACGGTTTATTAGTTAAAAGGAAAACAAATTTATAAACTTTCATATTGCAAAAATATAGGAACAAGTAAATCTTGTTTCTTTCTACATCATTATCTGCTTACCAGTTCGATACATAGTTTTGCTCTTTAATTACACTGTTAAACAACATGATATGTGTACATTTGCATGTACATGTGATGATCACTATGTTTTTACTTTAATACATGCATTAATAAGTCACGGAATTCTATGAAAACCCGTGATTAATCATAGCTCATAACCCAACAAAATTTGTTCATCAATTTCTGTTTTTCTTCTTCAGATCGGACTACCCGCCAGTGGACAGTAACCATTACAGTACCATTGAAAGACTTCCCCATCACGGCAATGGTAGAGCTAGTGAGTTCAAACACGCTATCTTTTTGTATACTTAAGCTAATTTGAAGAATATTTAATGCATATTTCATAGATTTTATACAATGTAAATTGTGGGAAGGATGTTATGTTTTCTCTGATTCTGTCTAAAGATGAAGTATACACATGGTATGGATACGAATTAAAGAGCCTCTGATATTTATGCAATTATTTTTTTTTTAATCGCATGGTTAGACTTTTGAGCCCAATGAGATGATTATGATAAAGCAAGTGCATATTCTAATAAAAGAATCGAATCTACCCCAGAAATAAAATATTAATTTTGTACATCAAACACATTTTCATATGTAAACCATTTATCACAATTGTTGATACAATGTTATAGTTTATATCTTCCTTTTATTTCTTTCTTCTATAGTATTTACGGTATCTCCTCAATCATCGGTTGAATCGGGAAGTCCCCAAATAAAGAAGAAAACGAAAAAGAAGAGCAAGAAGCCATTGACTTCATCAAACGATATGAAGCTTGAACCAATAACAACTGGTCTCTCATGCTACGCTGAGTATTACCATGATAGATCAACGTCAAGCTATGCTGGCTTACAACTGGTGGCAAGTGACTCTGCACTATCACGAGGGAACCACGCATCAGCCTCATTCAACATATTTGCAGAATACCAGGAGCCCATTGTGCCGAAATCTGTAAATAGGCCTATGTGCATGTTCGACGACAATCGTATGAGCACGTCTTCTTCTTTTAATTCGTTTAAACTGCCAGGTGAATATATTGATCCAGTAGATCTTGGTGGACCAAAGAAACCTACAGTTGATGATAAAGACAAAGAACTTGCCATAAATGGTGGCAGCGTTGAGATGTCTCCTGAGCATGTTACGTCCAAACACTTTAAGCAAAGGAGTGACGAAAACCCAACATCTTCATCCATGTGGCAGGGCAAGCTAAAAGGCAAGCAGAAGAAGATAGAGACATCAGCATCTTGCAAGGAATCGAGCAGCAAACAAAGTCCGAGTCCATCCGACTGTGCCAAAGATGGAGCTTTATTTCAAGAATTGGTAGCAACACTAAGTAAGAAAAAGAAGCCCGTGTCGAAGTCCGAATCTACCCCACTTGAAGTCGAAGGTGAGAATCTGTATGCGGAGGTTGGTGAAGCCTTCTTTTCGAACGAATCCCCAAGGATATCTCGTCAACGCAGTCACAGTCAACCAATGGTTTCTACCCTTTCTGGATATCGTACATACGAAGAAATCAAACCATCGGGTTATCACGCAAAAAACAGAGATGACCGAACAGACTCAAGTGTTTTCCCTGATGCTAATCCATATTTTGAGTTGGAGGATCCAAATGCATCAAGGAATCACTACTTTGAGCTGGAAAATTTGAATGAGCAAACCTACAACCAGCAATATTTTGAGAAACCTAGTAGTTTGCCTTTAGACACCAAGAAGAAAAAAAAGCGTGATGAGCAGAAATCATACCACGATCAACATGTGAAAACAGCTACAATCTATAAAAATGATAAATGTGCAATCAGTGGCTCCGTGTTTAGACACAACCACTTTGATGTATGTGTTGACAATGACTCCACCGTGAGTCATTCAAATGGTTTGGCCTCAAAGGCACCTACATATTTTCAGTTGGAGACCCCTCGAGAGAGGTCAAGCCTAGGATCTATGGCCCAGGACTATATGAGCTCATCAGAAAACGAGTTTGGTAATGACCGGAATAGCCGGACAGAAGGAACATTAACCTTCTATCCAGGAGGGAGAAAAAGATCCTCGACGTATAGTTTGGAAGAACAGGCATACGACAAACTCAACCGCAGTGCTAGGAGTAGTCGTGCCAGCAACAGAAGAAGTATGATAAATACCAGTACAGCGCCTGACGGTCCTTACGCATGTATCTCTCCGAGTGAAGAATATAATCAACTCACAAGGCCCTCAACGTCCAAAAACAAGAGCATGAAGAAAAAATGAATCAAGGAGGGAAAACACTTAAGAATAGGCATTTCAGATTTGGAATGGCCCTCGAAATGAAAAATACGATGTAGAGGTCCAGTTACTGTCAAAAACACTCCACGGGGATAATGTTTTTTTTTCTCCAACTGCAACATATTGCTGAATACCGATAGAATGATTGGTGGCAAGCTAAAAAGCTAGTTCATGAGTACATTTGGTTTTTGGAAAAAATTTAAAAGCAGGCCTACAAAAAGTGAATGAATAAACGAAAGTGGAATGAACAGGGTACAAATGATAGAAACACGGTGTGATACATCACAGTGCAGTAAACAAGAACATAATTGATTGAAAAGTGTTGGACTAGATGTTGATATAATTCAATTCAGATTACATTTGCAGCTTCCTGTACATGGTAGACTATTTGAAGAGTTTTTATCAATGTTAAAGTGTACCAATCACCTAAAAAGACAATATGTGTGCAGCTAGAATTTATAAAATCGATCTATAAAATACCTCACCTGAAGTTTTATGGGCTAATGGATAAGGTAGGAGTATGAAGAAAATAAAGAATAACATGAAACCGTGCACTTTCAGCCCGCCTTGTTTATGCGAACGCATATGGGTATGTCATTTAGTCTATTTACAAGTCACTTTCATGGTGTTTGAGAATCAAACGTGCAAAATATATCTACAGAAGTAATGTTTGAAGGTAATTTACAGAATCAAATATATTTTGGTGATTGGTACACTTTAACATTTTCTTGTACTGTAATCTTATATTTGTAAGACTGTACTGCAATATTATCAAATTTATCCATTTAGTTTGGAACTCATTACAAACAAACAAAAATATTTTTGTTACATAAAATGTCTTTGATTTATGACAATTGTACTGAAGATTTTCATTCATATGTGTTATTGCTTATATCCTTTTCTGCCAGTTGATCACTTTTTGGTTGGAGATGGAAAATCAGAATTACAATATATTTGTATACCTGTGTAATTTTATCGTCAATTTTTATGAACGTGACGATTTGGCTGCTGATCCGAATTTATATTTTAATTATATTATATATCAGTTATATTTTCAGATTGTCAACCTCTTATTCCCTCCTCCTGTTGTCTTGTGCCCGTTGTGTGCTATGCCTATCGTCGATGTGCTGTAGTCTTCTATTATTTCTCATATTTTCCCTTTTCTCCCGTCTTGTCTAGTCTCGTCTCTCGTTTGTTGTTGTTGATGTGTGTGTGTACACTTCTTGTTTTGTTATACCCCCTTTTCCCTAATGTATTCTTAGGTAATCACACTTATCTATTCATCATGTTTTATCAGGCTCAGAGGGGACCCTAATAATTACAAGCTCTGCTTTTACCAGGGTCTCCTCGTCTTTCTTTTCGATAACAGTTACTTTGTTTTTATCATTGCCATAATTTGTTATTTTGCATTGTAAATGTGTTATGATCCAATGTTATGCTATGTATGTCATTTGAAAGAAAGACGAATAAAATCTTATCTTATCTTATCTTATCTTATCTATCTAATTTCATACGCTATGGATATGGAAATGTTTCGTTATAATGCCAGATACATATGAGGGTATTATGTACTTAAAGGTAAAGGCCAGTTATGGTCATGTGATTGCATTGTGAAAGAAACGATGTGGAATCGATCAGAAAATGTTGATCATCTAGCATCTGCAAGGTTCTGGAATCATCAAAATGATAAGAAATTTAGCCCATTCTCCGTAAAGTTACAAGCACTATACACAGAAAGATGAATATGGGACTACCCTATATCTCTCACAGACCATGAGAGAAACAAATTTACTAAATATATCAATTAGAAGGCGGTTTCTCGGCAAATTTTGTATCATCATGTATTAGTCAAAACATATTCTTTCACATGGTTGGAAATGAGAGCTTCCATTTCATTTTTTGAAATTGGGGCGTTTCCAATACTGGTCTTTACCTTTAAACTTAAAGTCCACCATGATATTAATTGTGTTTTTATAGAAGCAAAAATTAGAGAAACAGGGCAGCGAGGGTTTGAGCAAAAGGAACGATTAAACATAAGAAAGTCAAGAATTTTTGAAGGTGCAATCAATCCAAAAAGAAATGACAAGTTTTGTGACGTATCTTGCGAGCTCCCCTCCCATATGCCCTATACTTAAAAACTTGAAGAAAAAAAAAAACTTTTATCTAAACAAGTTTTTCTATCATAAATGCACCCTAAATATAATTATTGCAAATATGTTTTTATACACCCCCTGCATGAAACATATCTATTCCAATATTATTATCAATAACTAAGATAATGAAAGTTTATGACATTTTCTGTACAGAGCAATTTGTGAAGGAGCTCGCAAAATACGTCATAGTGTTGCCAATTTGTGTTTCACTGATGACATCTTCAAACATTCCTAACTTTCCTATTTTTAATCGGATATCACTCAAACTTTCACTAATTTGTTTCTCTCATTTTTCAGCTTATATTGAAACCAATTTAATATCATGGTGGACTTCCCCTTAATTATTGAATTCCAAAAACATATTTGAGGATCAGTATCTTGCGGTATAGTTCACTATTCATTGATATGTGTTTTCTAATGTGGATTCATGCATATCTCATGAATGAATGATGATCTTTGAAAGAAAGCTTTTGAAAGCCTTGAATAAGCAACATAATGAGAATCCAATACAAAATAAGAATTCACAAATGCACATGAAATTTTACAATCTCTAGTTTTCACACATTAATATTTTTACAAGTATAAAGTATAAAATAGCTTTCAATTTTTAGGGTATTAATATTATAGTGTATAAAAGGTGTGTTAGACTGTAAAGTTGTATAGAAATGACAATATTGTGTTAATTTTATGTACAGAAAAAAAGATATTTACAGGTTACTGTTTATCTAACTTTTTGCTGCTCTCAATGTTTATTGAAGGAAGACACTGCCATCATATTCTAGAATTGTTCAATTTGATTATGAATTCAGAACTTTCATTTGAGTTGTAAATCTTTAACTTAACTAAAGGTGAATCATCCTTCAGATTGTATACCTTATATATGTACATTAGACAACCACATCCTCTTGTCATAATACATGTTGTGACTTGTACAGCATTCACATTCCTTTCCTGGATTTATCTAGGAAATAAAAACAGTTAATACTGGAAAAACTCATTCTACGACATAAAATACCATCAATAATCGAATCCATAAATATTACGAATAACAAGAGGTATCGGTTTCATAAAGAGCATTTAATCTGTAAATAACTATGGCTACTCAGTACTTTTATGCATAGATATGTATATAAATGATTCATGTTTAGACAATCTTGCAAAATATATTACTGTACAATTCCATGATGTAAAATATCTTTATCACTATTGTGTAACTTATATATTGCACCGACTGCCACACACACAAATATGCATGGCGATGTATTACAAAGAAACCAAGCAGCATTTTCACAAGTCATAATAAAATTGAATTGCTGTTTCAATAGATATGTGCAAAATTATATAAAATCTTACCTGTGCCTG
Source organism: Hemicentrotus pulcherrimus (assembly GCA_003118195.1). NCBI lineage: Eukaryota > Metazoa > Echinodermata > Echinoidea > Camarodonta > Strongylocentrotidae > Hemicentrotus > Hemicentrotus pulcherrimus. The sequence goes on along the minus strand of BEXV01002657.1, from coordinate 25,262 downwards.
CATGAATGCATGAGAATTTTGAAGGAAAAGTTGATAAATACGTGTGAACATGTGACAAACAGAGTGTTCTGGTGATAACGACAGAGAGGGGGACAAAAGAGATACTTGTACATGAAAACCAAGAACTTAATTCACTATAATTCCTAAGAGAGAAAAATAAAATGAAATAAATGCAAAACAAGTACTTTCTTACACTTCTGTAACTGTCTATAGTTCCTCTCCTCGTTATATAAAGTCAAACAATACTAACTATAATAACAATGATAATAATTATGATAACAATAATAATAATATGAATGATATGAATATTTTTTTAAAAGTGGAGTCTTGTATAATCCTGGCACAATGTCACTCTTGGCGCTCCATTATTATTACTCTGGCTTTAGCTAGGCTGCTATTACAGCACTCAAGCATTTTAAATAATTTATTTCTGCCAGGTACCCATTTACTAGTACCTCAACTGGGAGGAGTGTGGAACTGTAGATTAATGCTGAGACAGGTAAAAGGCGTTTATTTCTGCAGCGCCATCTCTTTGGAATGCTCTTCCACTGAGAATTCGATCACTGGAATCCCTAGAAACATTTAAAAAGAATCTAAAGTCATATATGTTCGCATGTTATTTTAGTTAATTATATGTTGAATGTACATCTATGCATTTATTTTCCCCCCATCTTTTTTCTTCCCCTTCTCATTTCTCTATGTATCTCATTCTAATTCTATCCCTCTGCGGCTCAGGATAGTTCACTAGATCGATGGCGCATAATAAAGGCTGTATTATTATTATCAGACAGGGGTTAGAACCCCGCACCTTGTGGTTCACAGTCAGGAGACTTATCCCCTGGACCACAACACCTCTATTACAGGTAGATTGTGTTTCGAAATGGCAATATTGCACAGGGTGTTATTTCTGACAAAACATGACATATTCCATATACATCAATAGATAGATATATATCTTAAAGCTTTAGATCAAAGATAATATGATATATACAGAAAAGGGTTGTCACAAGCATAAGCTTGAAGTGACCTCCTCTAGAAAATGAAAATAACAATACATACAACATGCAGCAATGTATACAAATTTGGAGAGAAAGGAAGAAAGATAGAAAAAGAGCATAGGAAGAGAAGGGGTAGAGAGGAAGGGGAGTGAGAGAAAGCTACAATCGTGATGCTAGTATTGGGAAGAGTCAAGTCAAGTAATATCAATCACCTTTTGACAGCTACTGTTTATGATAATGGGGACATTCCTGGGGTCTGCCCAAGTAGATAGCAATTACCTAGAAGCGTATAGCATTCTTGCATCATTTTTTTGTGAAAGATATCTACCGGTACATTGATAAATAAATACAGGTATGTACAGTTAATGCTACAGTCACAAAGGTTCGTACAAACGATAATTTCGTACGAATCTCCCAGTTTTTCCATTGTCTTCCCGAATATCCACTGTCTGAAAAACGTTCGTACGGCATTCCTAACAGTTCGTAATGGCATTTGTGACCGAGGCTTTAGCCAATTGAAGGTGACATTCACAATTTTGATGCATACAGTATACAGGAAATATAATGAAAGTAGATTGGCTGCTATATATTAGGGAGCGGAGCATGTGCAGAGAGATTGGAGGTTAACTCAAACTCTATCTCCCTGCTTGGTGTACACAGGAATACAACATACATACATATCTGTGATACAAATGATGGCGATTTACAAAAAAAAATAATGCTATCTTATAGGTATTCTGATAACATACGGTAATTATACAATAACAATTAAATAGAAAAAGACATTGTTTACTGGTATTGCAAGTAAAAATAAAACATGCAGGGAGATCGGAGTCTAACTCAAAAAACTGCCACCTCCCTGCATGGTGGGTACATGAATATAACCTACCTATATGTGATGTAGCTACTTTTATTCATGGAGTAACATGAATAAATCCATTGGCTAAAATACACTATCTGAATTTTAGACAAAACACTTCCGTCAGGGTATTTCTTTCATAAATAAATCTCTGTAAAGATGCTCCAGAATTGTTTGTTTATTTTTTTTTGTCAATTAATTTATATGCTCCTTGACTGGAAGTGGTGTCCTTTCATAAAGATCCCTTATTTAATTTAATTTGAAATGACATTTTTATTTTACCATAGATCAAACAACATAATCCCAGCAATAATTACATAAAGGAGAACTTTGATAAAAGACAAATGAAAACTAAAATGCAATACTACTTTTAGAAAGTACCAATCCAATCCATATTTTGCATATTTATCACACGGTACAGCTAAAGCATAAATCCCAGCCAGCATTTATGATCTTTGGCAAGACATTAATCTGTATCTGCCACTCTCTACCAAGGTGTGAATGGGTACCTGATGTGCTTGAGCTCTAATTACTATGGTGCCTCAGCTATAATGCTCATATCTAAGTACCATGAGTGTCACAACATGATGGATATGCTTGCTATATAAGAAGCCACTGGTATCATTATTATTAAAAACTTGTTACTTCATGTTCAAGTCCTGCAGTGTATTATCCTTTGATTTCTTACTAAAACTGTCTTTGTTATTCCTCTGAAAAAAGGTCTCTTCAAATTTGTTCAGGTCCGTTAGTTCTGAAAAGACTCTGGATCTGAAGTAAGACAAAACTGTTGTTTACTTTGTAAGTCTCCTTGTCAAATATATGGTACTGTCATAGATAATACCGAGAACCACTTTTAGGGTAAAACTGAAGTCATGATTTCAGTTTTTTAAAGAAGTGAACAAAACTTATTTTTAGATGGAAGATAAGAGAGGGAAATTGTGTTGTATAGCTCCCTCTCTTGACAGATATTTCTTTAGTTTTAAAACAATGTTTCTTGACTGCATTCGACTGATTTGCTATTCCTGTTTAGAAATTATATATCAGAACTGCATATTCTGAGATGTTAATGCGGGTGTCATTTGTAAGACGCACCTTTTGACCCCCGGGGATGGTGCGTCATTTTTGCGTCATGTTCCCCAAAATCGTGACGCACAGTACCGTCATGGCCGCAAAATGTCCGTCACAATACTGACCCATATGTGTGTCATAGTAAGTCACTTTACCACGTTGCGTCATTTGGTGTGTCAATGGGACCGTCACTTTCTCCAAGCTTGTCTGAAGGTGCGTCATTGGCTCGTCATTTTCATGAAATGGTGTGTCATATGTTTGACTCAAATGTGCGTCGATGGAATGTAATGGTGTGTCACTTTCTGTGACGGAAGGTGCGTCATGGTATCAAAATGTACGACTCACATCGGTACAATGACGCACCATTCCCGGGGGTCGAGAGGTGCTTCTTACAAATGACAAGTGCATAATGGTCGCAGTTACCATGGAATGGCCTTAATCATTTTTTGAAATATTTGGAAATTACCGGAGCACCAGTAAATTTTTGATTATTCAATTTCTCGAAAGCAGAAGTGTTTTAATGAATTACTATCCATCCAATTTTCAAAAGTTCCCAAAACTTTGCATTACCTTGAATGAAACGGTACATAAATAGTTGACTAAATGGTTCTCCGTTTTTAAGAATAGCTTGAAATTTATAATTCACTCAAACAAACTTGAAAATAAACGCTTCTGGATTTCTTTACATTTTACTAATGGCCAAAATTATAACACAGTCATGGGAAGAAAAAAAGAAGGTTAAAAATCTTACTGAAGAAGGGGACTTCTACTTCTATTCCTGTTTTCTTTTCAGACTAGAATGAGAGTATTGATAATAGTATAAGAAAAGAATTTTCACAATTTTGACTTAACCATCTGCAGGAATTGGAACAAAAAACATTGCTGAGGACCAATTCTTGCAGACTTCAATGAGATTACTGATGATAGTATAAGAGAGAAAAATGTGTAATACTGTTATGATTCATCAGCAGAAAAATTAAGAAAAAAACTGACTGAGGTCAAAGATCTTATCTTGTTTGCCCTTGCAAACTTCATGTAAGATAAGAGATGATGGTGTAAGGAAGATAAGGAATGTTGAATGGGGTTGGTAGGAGTGGTCTGTGGATCTATTCCATCACTCAGTCATACTCCTGAATCTTCAAGTATATGCAAATATGCTCCTCAATGCTGTTGAATTTATTACTGCAGCAAGAGAGAAAAATAAAAGTTATACATGTGTATTTTGTTGCAAAGCACCATTTTTTATAATCTACTTTCATCAACATTCTCCAATTTCTCCTTAACACACTCTTCTGCATTGTCTTTCTCACACCTGCCAATTTCTCTCCCTTGCTCATTACCCTTTCCTTCCTCCTTCATCCTTGGTCATTAAAAGGACAGATACACTTTCCCTCTATTTCAAGTCCTTGTATGACATACCCTCATTCTTCCAGACCTGTACCTTTACTGTGTTTTCTTGATTCATGTTGCATTATCCATTTAGTATTTATCTTCATTTGATATTTTTTCAAAGTTCTGTCTAAATTTTGGTTGTCTCCTCACATATTTTTCCTAACCCCCTCCCTCCATTTCTCTGTTTTTTCACCCCTCCCCTTTCATCCTTCCATGCTTTCTCCTCCCCTTCCCTCCATCTTTCCTTACCTTCCTCTTCTTCCTACTTCCTTTCTCACCCTTCCTTTCTCCCCTCCATACTTCCTCCTTTTCTCCTTCCTGTTCTCTCTCTCTCTCTCTCTCTCTCTCTCTCTCTCTCTCCCTTCTACCCCTCCCTCCTTGCTCTTTTCCCCCTTCCTCACTCTTAATCCTCTCTATCTGTCCCTTATTCACTTACTCCTTCCTCCTGCCCTTCCTCCCTCCCTCCTCATCATCCCCCACCCCTTCCCCTACTATCTACAAGATCTTACCTGAACATGGCAATGAGGATGTTGAGAAGCAGGATGTTACTAATCATCATGTAGATAAACAACACCAACCCAGGAGTATTCAGGACACTTGGTAATGCCTTGCCAGATCTCTGTTTCATTTTTAGAGCAGTGCTTGGAGTCATCTAACATGTAAAAATAAAATAAATACTTAGGGTTGGCCTTAGTTAGGAAGGGTCATAACCAGTGATTAAACGATTGCTCCTTTTTCAATGTTCTATTGTTTGAATTGACTATGGTATATTATTCCATACTCTGGATGCAGTTACACTAAATCGTTTTTAAGCATTATTAGCAATATACATTTTCAAAATACCAATCATGGGCTGTCAAACACTTTCATGTATGAGCAATAATTTATATTTCCAAAAAAATATATTTCTATCACATATTAGCATAAAATTAAAACTGTTCCTTGTTCAACAAACTGAAAGTTGGAAGATATTGGCTCATTATGCTTTTCGTTTGTTTGGCATTACTTTCCAAATATGATGGTGACCATGAGGTTGTAGAGGATTTTCCTGTAAAAACATTAGTCGTGCATTTACATCCCCTTTAAATGCCTGTCTGCCTGCCAAACATAATACACAAAGCCTTCAGGTGCTCCGACCTTTTCTCTGGCGACAATTGCTCCAAGCTCCGGCAATGACATTGGCCTGTATTCTACTAAAATTAAAACCTGATACTAGGTTTAAGGTTTTGTCCAAAAAGAAAGTTAGTCTGTGGTCTAATTTTGTTCTTTGTTGAACTAGATCTTAGACTTGGGGTAATGCTTAACAGAATGAACAGAATACGGACGAATCGACCAGTGGAGTAAGGGTTGTAATTGGGTTTTAGTTTAAGTTTAGGTTTAGGTTTAGGTTTAGGGTTACTATGGAACATTTGCCATCAGTTTCAGGCAACCAGCCTGTTTAAAAATGTTTGACTTGATGTCACCTTTGATTATCATGGCATTCTATCTCAATAGCTCAATGGTAGTAGGATATACTGGACAGTCTAGCCCATATCCCACTTCCCACCTTCATTACGAGACAAAGTCAATTATGATCAAAATTGGAAAAGTTAATCTTTTATTACTCAATATTCCTTTCATATTTCATATCTGCAACACAGCATGTGCAAGTCATGAAACTATACAAATTATGCATTAAATGAACTGTTTTATCCAAAAGGCAATTTCAAAAGCCTTGTGCATCCGTTTTAGAAATGATTTCTATAAGCAAAACAATGGGATAGTGAAATAGACCTTGACTTTATTTCTGCAAGTCTTTGCGATCGTATTCCTTAAAAATACATTTTCAATCTTGACAAATAACTGATTCAGACAGTTTCAAATAGTGATTTTACTGTTCATGGGGAAAAGTCTACAGTAGGAAACTTTCCTAAATACCTGACCCGGCAGATCGTTTTTGCATTCAACAGAAACATGAAAAGTGTCAACACCCTCGCCTGTTTTAAAACTCACAATTTATTTCCTCCAGAAAGAGCTCCCCAAACATCTGGAAGTATGCTCCCTTAAACACACCATTCATCAATTTGGCCAGGTCTGTTGTGTTAGGGAAGAGGATGGCTTGCGTGGCCACTCCATTACCAAGCAGAAACACAAAGAGGATACCCAGGAAGTAAGACAGATCTGTCAACTTTCAAACAATAACAAGAGTATGAATATGCATTACTCATAAAGTTTCAGATTATAGAACTCAAGGGCCTGTCCTACGAAGGGCTTATCTGAATTAATACATGTAGCAAGTCCTCCAATCATTCTCTATAGTACAGAGTTGCAATTTATATAAATTTGCAATCGATTTTAATAAATCATTACTGTTTACAAGATTGAGCCCTTACTAGTTTAAAAAGTAATTTTTAATCTGTGATACTGTGACATCTATTAATTTAGGCAAAGCTAAAGAAATTGTAACATTCATTAGCACATATTTTCAGTTGGTTTCTGTCAACCCAAATATTTTTCTACAAAAAATGTTATTTGTATACTGGAAATTTTAGATACTGTAGGCCATATCACTTTCTCTCACTATGAAAGTGAGATAAGAATTGTGAAGAGAAAATGATTGTGATCACAAAGGATTATGTGCTACTTCTTTGACTACTCAACGTTCATCAGTGGACTAATCGCAAAAATTGCACTGAACACTAATAAAACAATCCAACAAGCCGGGCTCTAATGCAGGAGTCAAAGTGGATAGCAATTAATGACTAATTATTTTTCTGGAAAAAATTATCCAATTCACAGATATTAGAACATGAATTTCAAATTTCAAACAATCTGATCCCTACACATTTTAAAGCTTGAAAGAGGTCCTGCAATATACATGTATCATAGAATTCAAACTTAATAGTGCACAAACAAATTATTATCACAAACTCTTACCATTTTTCTTATCATAGAGGGCATGCATGTTTATGGGCCTTGAAGAACTGAAGGCACAGTCAGATTTACAGGACCATCAGATTCACTGCCAAGATGGCCCTGGCTGCACCCACGCTGTCCAAGGTAACTTTTAGGGCCATTGCGATGGTGAATGCTGCAAATGTCAAAAGGTCAGCCTTGTTCCAGCCTTTAGAGAAACATACCTTGATACAATGTTGCCAACTGATGGCCTAAGAACTTTGGATCTATTAAAATAATTACCAGTATGTAATAATGATAATGATTCATCCATTGCTCAAAGGAACCAGGTGATCTCTATAAGCTAAAATAATAGGAATGAGAGAATGAAGTTGCCAACAGGTTAACAAATTTATCATGGTAATCTTTTAAACAACAGATAAATTATGTTAAAATTACCTAATAAATGTCATTGTCATGTTCACAAATTTCATTACGTAATGCACAAGGCTACTGCAATTGCCTTAGGTTGATTTGTTTTAAAGTCTTTACAAACATTTTCTTGTTGAAATGTTCCTTCAAGCCATTGGTTGATTTAGCCGGAGTTCATTCACCTACATTCAGGTGCTCTATTACAGATGACACAGAGAGTGTTATAAACCTGGTTACAGGACACATCCTCCTTGACAACTACTTCAAAGTGATTTCCTTTACTAACCAAATTCCTAACTTCAACCGAGGACCCAACACCATACCATGGACCTAACCCTAAACTTGACAAGCAAACGAATCGCAGCCTTGAAATTTGAAGGAAATAAAGTCAAAGAAAGTGTCCCTACAGACCTGCATGAACTCGTTGATGTAGAGCGCACCAACCCAGATGATAAGGAGCATTTCTGCTGGTGATGTGTCTACTCTGAAGTTACATAGGATGATCGACGTAGCTGTACAGCAGCAGAAAGATGACATTGAATATCTGATAGTGATACAAAAAGAATTGATAGTTAGCATTTTATTATTTGCCATACTGATCAGTGGTTTGTCAGGGAGGGAGGAGTCAAGTGCTGCCCCCCTCTCCCATTGAAAAGGATCATTGCTCTTCAAATGCCCTCATATTTGAAATAACAAAAGCATGCAAACTGCCATACTTATAGCTACTTGCTCCCTCTATATAGAAAACTTCCCCAATCGGTGCCTGTTGGTCCCCCATGATCCTCTTTTTCTTATATTAAATGAGAGCCGAGTTAATGAGATAGCCACCTGTCACAGTGACCTCGATGGCTCTCTGTGTGGTCTAATCCCTTCTGACCCAGTAGTGGTGACGGTCTTTAAACTTCCATGCTACATATGGTTTGTGGTCCAATATATCCAACTAGGTGTTCATTGCATGTGATTTTCAGCAAGATTTAGTCGATTTGTTTTCATTTTGATCATTTCTAAACCTTGCACTATATGTTTTTGTATTACGTAATAAACATTTCCTAATTTTCTTCCTGGTAGTTTATTTCACATTGTAATCTGATGACCAGTACTTGTTCAACTTCATTTTTCAGTACATATGTATACTCAAAGCCTTTTTATTTTACATGGTGCAACGGATCGCCAGGAGAAGTGGCAGTAGCAATTCTAAAAACAACTTCCCAGTCAGCAACTTACCACACAGTAGCAATACTTGATGAAGGGTGACTGCACAAGTTTCAGACAATCATGAAGGATGGCAGTGCAACAGCTTCTTTGTATGCTTGTGCTAGTCTGTAAAGAAAAGAAAGTATATAAAGATTGTTGTACATTATTCTTGATAGTTGAATGTTATTGATAAGGGTAGGCCAATTATCTCTCTATTAATAGGACAATACAGAAAAGTGACTTTGTGTGTCATTATACAATTTTAAAATTCATATTTTGACTACTTCCCACAGATTACCACAGGAACTACATGTATTTGCAAGTGTGAGTTCTTGTTCATCATGAACACATCTATGTATAAATGTAGCTGCACATCGAAGAGCATCAAATTATATGGAATCATGTACAATGTACATGTACGTGTCAATATTTTGACTTGAATTATTTTTAAATGCCTTTTGAAAATGAACAATTTACCATACATGTATGACCAAAGAAGTATTTGCCTTTGAAATCAGATATACCACAAAATTGATTTCAACAAAAGATTTCTCGTCTCCATTCTCTCGTTATCATTCTCTACATGTACATGTATGTATGTCTCCTTGTAGTTTCCCAACTATCGCAATCATTATCTGTCTACATGTCTGTCTCTCTCTCTCTCTCTCTGTATCTCTCTATTTCTGCCTTTCATTCTATTTTCCACTGTATGTGTCTCCATTCTTCTCTCTCTCCTTCTCTTTCTCAATTTCCAGCATACATATTTTCTCCTGATAATCAATATGAAAACATATCAAAATTAGAAGTTGAAACAAAAATCCCAGGTGCAGTATTTCTCACCATTGCAGAAAGCTTGCAGATGTCCACAACTACAGGTATATTCCATAGTGGATCAGGTTCTTGAATTCATACATTTGTTTGCTTGATTCATATATTCTATATGGTTTAATTGCTGTATCGGCTTTCACCTTTATTGTCTGACACATTCTCAAACTGTTACCAGTACTTGAACTAAAATTATTACTGGGTATCAAATAATATGGACTGCTTTGCTCCCCTGTTAGAAAGACCACTCCTTTGTTTTACTAGTAAAAAACCTTCAAGAATACCCATCACTCCTAATGTAAAGGAATTTTACATATCCTTGAAAGTTGTGGCATTCTGGCAAATGGAATTGAAATGCACATTAGTTTAGAAAAGATTCACTCATTCTTTTTTATTCACAATAGATCGTCTTTCCAAGATATCATGACATTTACATTGTATGTTAGCACAAATCTTTTAGCTCCGTGTATAGCTAGTACAAAATGATAAATAGACAAAAGAAGAGAAACATTTCTATGAATCGTAGAATATATCAATATTTGTTTCATAATACATCAGCAATGAACAAAATCATGTCATACAGACCAGCTGTATCTATATTTTGTGAACGAAACAAGAGAGAAATTCACAAAAGTGGCATATACATGTATATGTGATTTTTCATTAAAGTTAATGCACAGTTTTGGGAAATTTTGAGAATTTGATGGATAGTAATTCTTTACAATGTTGATATATTTGGATGCTCATGTGGATGTATTATAAGCACTAGAAAATATAGCCCCTAAAACACTTGTGCTTTTGAGATATTGAATAATCAAAATTTATAGCGCCTGAAGCCACTCCATGGTAGATGCGACCATGAAAATCTAAGAATATGCAGTTCTGAAATATAATTTTCAAATGGGAATAGCAAATAAGTCGATTGTACTCAAGAAAAATTACTTTAAGGCTACAGTAATATCATTCTTGAGAGGGCGCTATACACTATAAAGAGTTTATTATTTACAATTTCATCACTTTAGACTTGATTTCAACCACGACAACGATCATCAAATATTATAAAATCGCATATGCTTCCAATGTGTTCATTTTAACTAAATTTATGACCCCATACCAAAACTTTGTATTACCTTTAAAAAGTTTTTTCAATGATAAAATGCAATTTGTATGTAGCTTCATGTCCTAAACACATATAACAAATTCTGAGATGTAATTTTTCTAACATTAAAACTGCTAAAAATTGACAGGCATGAAAAATAGAAAATTTAAAATGAGAAGANACCCCCCCCCCCCCCCCCCAGTAGCAAAATGAACGGAAAGAAAAACTCAACTGCCTTGAAATGGGAGGTTGAAGGCTTTCAAAAAGAAGTGGCCAGCCTACGGAAAGAGAATAGATGTCGATGATCTTGAGAATTGATCTACAAAAGAAACTACTTGGTTTTCCATGGAATTCATAATGGGGAGATGCAAAGGACTGCAGGCAGACTGTCAACACCTTCCTGCAACAATTTGTTTGTCTCTCACAATCAACCTATTCCATGGAAAGAGTGCACCCTACCCCCAGCACAGTCCAGCAGGAGTCCAAGGTATATCTTCATGCTTAACATTGCGATACCAGAAACACTACACCTGTGATGATTCATGTGTATGCTTTTCATTCTCCAGCAACAAAAAGATATAGCTTGGTAGGCCGAATGTTTCGAGAAATTTAGGACTGAGGAGTATCAAGGGCACAAGTTGTTGCTGAAGACACCATTAAGAGGGTTCACAACCTTAGAAAGAGTCTGGAAGGAAAAGAAGCCTTTCTTTATCCAGCCATAGGTGTATTTGCAATGGAGCTAAAGAAAGGGTACTCATTTTGTTTTTGATAATCATATTACTGACATAACATATCATCAATGAAAAGTGTAAAATTTAAACAGTTTTTCTTTACAACTGTCTGTTTTTAAAGCTTCAGTGACATATGATTGAACTTATTAGTACACTGCAAACTGTATTTTCAGTTAAACATACCATACGTAAACAAATCAGTTTAATGGTTTAACCAAGATTTTACTAGTTTTTAAGCTACTATTTTCCCCATTATATGAACTGCCCTAAATATAATTGTTTCACAAATGTTTTTTACACAACCCCAATCATGAGAAAGATCTAATCCTTTATCATAACCCCCAAAAGGGAAATTTATTAAAATTTCAGTACAAATTAAATGGAGGGGGGGGGGTGGTATTATCGTATAAAGCATATCAAGTAATTGCTAATCTGTGTTTGATTGATTAGAACTTCAAAAATACATAATCTTCTTATTCTTTGTTGGATATTTCTCTAATTTAAGTGATCTGTTTTTTTCTCATCTTTCTGCTTTTATTCAATAAAAGGGAAAATTTTCCCTTCACAAGACCTTGATTTGGAATGTATCGCATCGCTGCACTGCACTAAATCTCAGGATACTCCTAAAGCTTTGTCCAGGAAAGATGAAAAATTTGACGGGTCGCAAGGAGGGAATGGCTTCAGCAGAGAGAAATCCATCGTCTCAAGATCACATGCCAGTTTGCTGTTATCAAAGGACACACAAAAAAAGAAACAGTCGTCACAGAAAGGTGTTGTAGTCTATTGGAGAAGACTCTGGACTGTGAACCACAAGGTTCAGGTTCAAATCCCTGCCACACCATGAACATCTTTTGACAAGATATTACATTTATATTTGCCACACTTAACCCAGAAGTAACAAGTGGATACCTGGTATGATTTACCCCTTGAACTGAGCGCTTTGGTTTTTTTTAATATAAACTTTAAGAGTTTATTCAACACATGCAATGTCAACTTGTGAGAGGTTGACTGTTTTTGTGTTTGTATTTGGTTATGGTACCTTGGGAGCTACATATGTTTTCTTCTTAAGCAATAGCATACCTTGGTGTTGTGTAAAATAGGTGTTCATCTTTATACAGCTGATCTGCAAGTTCCAACTGATGATTTCCCATCAGGAGTTCATTGATAACAACAAGAAGGGGTTTCCTTGCTCCAAGGGTCTCCAAACAGCTCCCAGCTCCTGAAACCAAATCAAGCAAAAGATTACAAGTTCATCAGGTAGGGCATTACTTAATGTCAAGCAATAAATTTCCAGTGCAATAAATTAATTTTCATTACATTATGAGCACCAATCACCCAACAAAATCATTCACGTACAGCTAGAATGTATAAATCAAACTAAAAAAATCAATAAAAGGAGTATGAAGAAAAATTAAAAATAACATAAAACTGCATGTGTGGAGCCCAAGTTTGATTTGGAATCTGCACCAGCCCTAATTCCATTTGAGCGTAAAGAGATGCGCCAAGTAGCCTACTAACAATCCCCTTTTATGTTAATGGAGTGTAAATTTAAACATGCATTACCTCTTTATAGAAGTAATATTTAAGGTAATAGAAAGTTTTGGAAAATTTTGAAAATTGGATGGATAGTAATTCTTTAAAATGTTGATATTTGGATTCCCCAGTGGATGTATATAGGCACTAAAAAGTTTAACCCTTTTGCAATCAAAGAAATTGAATGATCAAAAATTTACCGGTGCTCCCGGTAAATTTCAAATATTTCAAATAGCACCTTAAGCCATTCCATGGGCTCTGTGACCATTTAAATCTCAGGATATGCAGTTCTGATATATGATTTCCAAACGGGAATAGAAAGCTAAAGTAATATCAGTCTTGAGAGGGCGCTATGTAACATTATCATTGACAATTTCATCATCGACAATTTCATCATCTTAGACTCGATTTGAACAGCGACAACGATCGTTGATCATTGTAAAATTGTATATGCTTCCAAGTGACCCCATACCAAAACTTTGTATTACCTTTAAAGCCATATTAATACAACAACCACAAGGAACACCTAACACACAGACCAAAATATTTGTTAGTGATTGGTAGAATTGAAAAATACCCCAAACCAGATTGGTATTAGTGTCTATACCAGTACCTGCATGACTTATTACCAGATCAGCATTGTAAATATCTTCTGCAATGGAGTCCTTATATCGGTAGGCCTCAAGGCAGAAATCAGGTTGGTTGATCTGCTGGGGCTCGATCTTTCCTCTTCCAATCTGAAGGATGACTTTAGAGTAACCCAAACGCTTTAGAATCTAGTAAACAATAAATGAATTACAAAAATGACAAAAGGGAAACATAGCCAATATGAGGTAAAGTAGTATGAGGTATTTCAATACTACCTACATTTACAGTAAAATAACAGAAAATGATTTGAGTTTTGTTAGAAGGATAGCAAGGAAAACTGAAAAACCTATTAGATAAATAATTATCATGATGGTGATGATGATTTTAGCAATATCCGATTCAAATAAGGACAGCTACATGTAGGGACGTTTGAAGTTGTCATAAGTGACACAAATTGGCAACACTGTGACATATACATTGATATGAGAGCTCCTCTCCAATTTGCTCGGTACAGAAAATTCCATAAACTTTTGTTTCTTAGAGTTAGTTATTGATGACAGAATAGATTTATTTCATACAGTGGTTGCATAAAAACATATTTGCAAATAAGTATTTTTAGGGCGAATGTATGTTTGAAAATTTTCTTCCGGGAAAATAAAGATTTTTGGTGTTATTAACTACAATGAATATGGGAGGGGACCTCTTAAGATATGTCACAGAGTTGCCATTTTGTGTGTGATTGATTTCACCTTCAAAAACTCATAGCTTTCTTATTTTTAATTGTTTTTTGGCTCAAACTTTTACTGAACTGTGTCTCATATAATTCATCTGTTTCTATTTAAACCAACTTAGTAACAGGGTGGACTTTCCCTTAAATGGGGGGAGGTTATGCTGTGCAGTTTGTGTTCGATCTCATCGCGCGCAGTACCGGTAGCTTCAAGAAAACAGACAAATTAGCTTATTTTTCCTATTTTCCATATTTTTTGATGTTTTAAAATGATTTTCAATGTCATTTTTATAATACATTTTTTCTTAATTCCTTTCCAGTTATCAGTTTTTCTAAATCGACCTGTTGTTATGACCTAGTCTAGATTTTTAAACAACAACCAAAGGCACTCTATTCTGGAAAAAAATTGCTAGGTCCGTAATGCGTACAGACTAGTGAGACACAATGTTTTTTGTTTGCTTTTGTTTGTTTTGTTTTTCCCCGGAAAGGAGATATCCCACCGACAGACATCGCATAGCCTTGGCCGGTATTGGAGGGGCCTAGGCTGTGCATGAACATGCAAGCCGAGAAGCCTGTTCAACCGGGCTGGCCAGTGGCCAGAAAATACGCACATAATGGTCAAATGATTTTATGTAGACTGCCTGTCTGGAATCTCCGCAAAATGCGAAAAATTGAACAGCATCAAATTTGTTTTCCCTCCTTTTTTCTGCTCCCATTTAAAATGATTAATAAAACTTGATTTCGGTGTAAATATTCATAATTAAATGACACATGCCCTTCCTTAAGACTAAAACAACAACAACAACAGGAACATCAGCGGAGGTTTCTTCAATTTTTCTAATCTAGACCTACATCTTTTTGACCTGTGAAACAACTGGAAATTACAGAACTTTGAAGTAAATTTACAGTAATACGTATGATCTAAAATAGATATAAAGAAATATGTTTTAATGATAAAATGGCTTGCCATAAGATCGCGCCAGCTCGCCACAACTCGAGGCTCCAACTCGGCCTAGTGGGAGCCCTGCGTATGTCGCGTCCCACCATTCTATCCCTGAGTGGGCCCGGGCCAATTTGCCAGCTCCTGTGGCAGACACATCCGACACGATAAACAATGTCAATATTCTCACAAAATACTTACATTTAGAGCCTTGTCACTTGAAATTTCTTCTATTAATTCATCAAAGCTGGTGGTACCTACGGTTACAAAAACGACATTTCCTTGTGTTGCCATCGTTTGTTTACAAATATTTTAAATAAAGATAGAGCTAGAGATGAGTTCTGTTCGACGACTGATCTCTGACTTCCGTGCATAATTATGGTAGGGCATTGTACGGCAGCATGCATGCATAGCTAGCATGCACGATGCGGTGCATGCATGCATGCAGTGCAGTCCAGTGGTACCGATTGGGCCGACACACACTACACATACTCAGCTCCATGTCCATTGAGATCACGTAGTCTACGCGGTCAGACTTGTATTTTGGGTCTATTCTCTTTTTACAGTGCGACCCAGAAAAAACTAAACCGAGAATTGACGATGTTTTATCATAGCTTAATCACAATTATAATAATAAATAAATGCCACATATTTGTAGAGCTTAAATCATCCACTTTCATTTGATGAAACTCATATGATGCATATTTCACGCATGAGTGATTAAAAGCAATTTGAAGGAAGGAAATCAAAAAGTCATTTGGCAGGTGGTATCTGAATTTCGAAGAAAAAAATTTTTTTTTTTTTAATTTTTTTTTTTGCCCTTTCATATGACACCTCAATCGTGAAAAAAAATCAGCCAGGGAAAAAAAAATTCTGTTTCTTTGAAGTGAAACTTGCGTTCCCATAATTTTAATGAACGAAGTCGTTTTCACTGGCTGCTTGCCGTAGCAACAAACGGAATTGACAAAGTTTCGTTGACGATCAGCCACAGACGAAAAACTTCATGCATGGCTGATTTTCAACGAAACGGGGTTAAGTCTTTTGTCAATTCTGCTTGTTGCTACGACAGGAGGCCAGTGAAAAACGCACATTAAAATCAAGTTATGGAAATGCTAGCATCACTTTAAACATACAGAACTTTGTTATTCCTTGCTCACTTTTCCTGATTGAGGTATCATAAATCATAATTATGAAAGGGCAAACTGACCTGAATTTTCTAGATGTGATTTTCTCTTTGAAAATCAGATACCGCCCGCTAAATGACTTTTTAGTTCCCTCTCTTCAAATCCATTTTAAAGGTTTTAACCAAAGGATGAAAGTAACCGAATTACTATAAATATATAAATAGAAAACACAACACTGGACTATGTGAAGAATGCCAAACAATAGAAACAATCGAGCACTTTTTATTATCATACCCAAAATATGAAAAACAAAGGAGGAGAAGGTACAGAGCACTAAAGACCAAAACTCCAAATCTATGTCATTTACCAGGAAATGAGGAATACATAGGAAAGGTGATAGCTTTTTTTAAAGGGTGTGGAAGGTACAACTGTGATGATCAGCTATAAAAACAGATTATTAATTACATTTTGCTGTATTACTGCTATAGCATCAGGAGCGGCCGAGTGACTTCCAAAGTGGGGGGGGGGGGGTGACCAAGAAAAAATATACACCTACATTGTTATTACATACATCAGGGATGATTTCATAATTTGTTTCACTTTATACACCGTACAAGATATTGCTTTAGCATCATGCTTTGCAGTTGGGTTTGATTGTCTACAAAATTGTTTGCGAGGAAGCGAGCATGTGCCAAAGTACAAAGAGTAATTATAAAAGGTGAAACTGGGGTTAGTTATTAAAAGGCGAAGGGGCACTTCTTGAGTTGTAAAGGGGCAAGGCACATTTACACATTAATAGGGGCACTTAAGGGGCACTATTCCTATGTAAAAAGGGACACTTCTTAAAAAGTTAAAGGGGCACTTTCGGGTGCTTTTAAAAGTGGGGGCACTGTGCCCCCGCCCCTGGAGGGCCGCCTATGTATAGCATCATAGTTATTATTAAGGACGTGACGGCGGTACTATCCTCGGTATAAATTGCTTGATTGTACCATGGAGATGTACGGAGAGAGGCTTCAAACTAACGTCTTAACATAGGCTAATGAACTGAACGCAACTCATATACAACCACTTCATCCTTTCCTTCCTAATTAATTATTTAATTCTTGCATAATAATACAGAAAATAACTACAAAAATATACTGACATTATTAATTCCATAAACACAACGGCACAGGCTATCGTCGATCCAACATTCAGAGCAAAAATACCAGTAAAAGTAACTACGCCCTCTCACATTGCCTGGCGAAAATCATCTAACGACGATGTCGATGGAAAGCGCCATTAAATTCAACAACAACAACAATAACAAGGGGTTATGTCACATCATGGAGTTACCAGTTACTAACGCTTTAGTAACTCCATGGTCACATGCTGTTGTTTTTCACAAGTTAATAAACCTCGTGTAGCAGGTCAGTTTTTTTAGATGATTTTGTAAAGACCAGTTATGGTCATGCGATTGCATCGTGAAAGAAACGTTGTGGAATCGATCAGAAAAGGTTGATCATATCATCTAGCATCTAGAATCTGCAAGCTTCTGGAATCATCAAAATGATAAGAAATTTGGCCCGTTCTTCGTAAAGTTACAAGCACTATACACAGAAAGATGTATATGGGACTACCCTATATCTCTCACAGACAATGAGAGAAACAAATT
>BEXV01002655.1:17923-30512 GCA_003118195.1 Hemicentrotus pulcherrimus | reverse complement strand
CCCCCCCCCCCCCCCCCCCCCCCCCGCTGAACGAAATATCGGTGGGTCGAATATTCGATAGAAAATCAATATTTGTTCTTACAAACAAACAAACAGGCATAAACAAAACAACTCAATCGTAAAAGAACAACAGGAAATCAAACAAAAATAGTTCGCGAAGCTTTACTTTTTAACACTCCCTCCCCCAGTACGTACGGCACTAACCTTATTGGAATACTTTTTGATATATACGCTTACCTTATATTCTGACGTGTACAGGTGTAAACCGTTATCAAATCAGAAGCCAGTTCATTTTATCATTCTCCTATTTGCTTGAATACACGCGGATACGAAACACTAATCGTCAACGTCAACGCCAATGTCAATTGTTGGCATGTATCACTGGCAATTAATGGTACATATATAAGCTGATATTACAGTTTCGAAAACCAGCCAATTTGCCTTGAAATACAAGATGGCTAGTTACACTCAACTCTCAATTCAATGTGGTATTCCGCACATACGTCACGCCCTTCCAAACTTGACTCTTTTAGGGGCTGTGTGTATGCGCTCCGTGCAAACCGAACACGATATAAACTAGTATTTAAATCGTTGTCTAGGTGATTTAGGTGATCCTTTATGTAATTTCAATTCGTTCCTCTCTTTTGACAAATGTGATTAATTTAGAAAAAAGTCTGCCTTGCAGCAAATCTTTTCTGAGACGGTCAATATGCTGAGACAAGGCTGCGAGGCGCGAGTCAAAACACCGCGACAACGAACTTAATTGCAATGCATGCAGCACATGAATTCAAACACTCAGCACATGAGCACACATAATACAAATGTACTCATAATATACATGTAATATGATATACATGTACTGTACGTATGCGAATAAGTAGTAAATGATCATGTGATAGGCATTACAGCGTTGTACAGAAACCGAAACGGCCATAATATAATACGGCTCTTCCAGTACACTAGTTTTCGGTTAAGGCCGCCATTTTAATATGCGGGTAACATTGCGTCATCAATGTCTTCTGGGCTCCGTTTCATAAAACTTACCATAGATGGTAACTTTGCCATCAATGGCAACTACCATGGTAACGGGGCTCAACAGCCAATCAGAATCAAGGTTTCCATGGTAGTTACCATTGATGGCAAAGTTACCATCAATGGTAAGTTTTATGAAACGGGGCCCAGATGCCCATGTATTGTAGCGTCACTGCCTGCGCTGTGCCCTCACATCATATTTGCATGGGCGCGATCCAAATTTACGCGTAAACCCCTGACCTCTTGAGGTCAGTGGGGAAAACAACTTTGTTTACCCGTAAATTAAAATGGTGCCCATGTCTGCGCATGCGCATTGTTCTAACCGAAAAATGGTGTGTTGGACTATTCACATTGCCGATGGCGCACGCTTTTATCATCTACCAAATGTATGGAGTGATATAGCTAACACAATAGCTGCAATACCCATAATCATATGAAGGTACATGTACATGCAAATGGCGTGGATAATAAATGATTTTCCAAAAGATAGTGCATTAAAGGGAGAATCCTTTGCGGTCATTATGATCATAATCATGAAGCAGATATTCCGTTTATTTATGCGCGACGAGGGCTTGAAATGGACAAGTAAAATATGTTTTTGGGGTCATATCGTTTTGATAACCTAATCAATTACTTTGAAAATAAGATGAATCTGTTTCGATTCTGTTTAAAGGTAAAGACCAGTATTGGAAACGCCCCAATTTCAAAAAATGAAATGGAAGCTCTCATTACCAATCATGTGAAAGAATTTGTTTTGACTAATACATGATNTTCATAAAACTTACCATAGATGGTAACTTTGCCATCAATGGCAACTACCATGGTAACGGGGCTCAACAGCCAATCAGAATCAAGGTTTCCATGGTAGTTACCATTGATGGCAAAGTTACCATCAATGGTAAGTTTTATGAAACGGGGCCCAGATGCCCATGTATTGTAGCGTCACTGCCTGCGCTGTGCCCTCACATCATATTTGCATGGGCGCGATCCAAATTTACGCGTAAACCCCTGACCTCTTGAGGTCAGTGGGGAAAACAACTTTGTTTACCCGTAAATTAAAATGGTGCCCATGTCTGCGCATGCGCATTGTTCTAACCGAAAAATGGTGTGTTGGACTATTCACATTGCCGATGGCGCACGCTTTTATCATCTACCAAATGTATGGAGTGATATAGCTAACACAATAGCTGCAATACCCATAATCATATGAAGGTACATGTACATGCAAATGGCGTGGATAATAAATGATTTTCCAAAAGATAGTGCATTAAAGGGAGAATCCTTTGCGGTCATTATGATCATAATCATGAAGCAGATATTCCGTTTATTTATGCGCGACGAGGGCTTGAAATGGACAAGTAAAATATGTTTTTGGGGTCATATCGTTTTGATAACCTAATCAATTACTTTGAAAATAAGATGAATCTGTTTCGATTCTGTTTAAAGGTAAAGACCAGTATTGGAAACGCCCCAATTTCAAAAAATGAAATGGAAGCTCTCATTACCAATCATGTG
Organism: Hemicentrotus pulcherrimus; assembly: GCA_003118195.1. NCBI lineage: Eukaryota > Metazoa > Echinodermata > Echinoidea > Camarodonta > Strongylocentrotidae > Hemicentrotus > Hemicentrotus pulcherrimus. The sequence continues at coordinate 27,965 of BEXV01002655.1, read as the reverse complement.
AAAGAATTTGTTTTGACTAATACATGATTATAAAAAAAATTGCCGGGAAACCGCCTACTAATTCATATATTTGGTAAATTTGTTTTTCTCATGGTCTGTGAGAGATATAGGGTAGTCCCATAATCATCTTTCTGTGTATAGTGTTTGTAACTTAAAGAAGAATGGGCTAATTTCTTATCATTTTGATAATTCCAGAACCTTGCAGATGCTAGATGCTAGATGATCAACCTTTTCTGATCGATTCCACATTTTCTTTTACGATGCAATCGCATGACCATAACTGGTCTTTACCTTTAAAACGCATGACACATGCGGGCATATGGACATGAAGCTATACTCGTACAGTACAACCTGAATAGCAAATAAACAGTGAAAGAAATAGAAAATAGGAATCATTTTATATCAACCCCTGTGAACAAAAAAACATTTTAATCATGATCCTTAGGACTGCACCTAGCACACTAAATTCAACAATGTCAAATATTGGCAGCCCCTCCCCCCTAAACGAATGTTCGTTATGTAAATTGACATAAATCGACTGAAACGGCAGCAGGAACAACTTGAACAAAGACCATGAGCCCGCCATGTACTTGGTTATACATAGTCATTTCTATGACTGCTGTATGTAACTACGGAACTATATCCTCTACCTTGAAATTCACGTACACGCATGGAAGCCGGGTCCGCTTTCTATGTAAGAAATTTACATTTTATCATTATTTGTGCGAGTCCATTTCTCTAATAAACTGATTTTCATGTTTTAAAAATTAATGTTTGTGATCGAAATCGTGAGAAATTTAGCTTATTCACGTTTCCATGTCGCATTCTGACGAATGGAGTTGTCGATGGTGGTCAAAGTTTTAGATGTCTAAGTCACACATAGGCATTGCGTATTCTTCTCCTGTTTTAGCGCTTTTAGTGATTGTACGCGAACACAGGTTTCGCACGAACTTCGGTCACACCCGCACATAGCATCATTACTATCCTGGATGTGTATTAAAACGCGCAACCTGTATTGCAGTAAATTCACGCAATATTTTGTCAAACCTGCTTTATGATACTTTCAAAAGATATGATAAACAATTTAATGAATCAATGTTGATGAAGAGAAAGTAACGAATGGTAAAAAATTCCTTGATTTTCCTAATATTTGAGCCTGCTTTTACTGATTGGGCCAACCGTCTTCACCTATGCATGTTCCTCCATTTTCTAATGATGACTTTTTTTTTCAAAATGAAGGGAGACATCAACGTCCGATTACATCGCATTTGTTTATCGTTGAGATCGGTTGTTAACACAAATTCTCGATTCAACGTTGATATTTAGTGAAGCAAATAAATAATAGGCCTACCTCTTTTTTTTGGGGGGGGGGAGAAAAATTGAAATATTCATTTCACACTTCTTGGTTATGGCTGACATATATTGACCACTGATTTGTGAAAAGAAACTTGTCAACCCCCACTTTAGAATTATTACTTTGTATGTAACACAATACAATTATGTTTACATTTAAAATAGAGGTTGTGCAGATAATCGGCCTATTGAGAATCTTATGCAAATAATCCAAAATATGTATTAATGTTTTTTTGTTTTGTTTTTTGTTTTGCATAATGAAGTAAGTAACCTTTTATCATAAAAATGTGAGCAAATTAATTGTAATGGGTGTAACACACAAGATACATACTTTAAATGTTCGAGGTCTTTGAAGATTATACTGTGTGTATTAATTTAATGTATTTGCTTTTGAATAACTGTTTTCATTATGAAGTTGATGTGACGATTACAAGCCACATTTGCTACTTTAACGTTTGAGGTCGATGGTAAGAATGCTGATTTTACAGATTTGAGTTCGAACAGTTTTCATGCGCTGATTCATTTGCATTTATATTGTTAAAACGAGAGTATACAAATCCACGTCACTTGACACACATGAAAGATCCACGTCACTTGACACACATGAAAGATGTGTGTAATGCATTTCATTTAAATAGTGTAGTGACAAGATGGTCAATGCTTTTTTTGTTTTCTGTGTGAATATAAACATATTACACTTGTGAAGAGCAGAGTATGTAAATTGACATAAATCGACTGAAACGGCAGCAGGAACAACTTGAACAAAGACCATGAGCCCGCCTTGTACTTGGTTATACACAGTCATTTCTATGACTGCTGTATGTAACTACGGAACTATATCCTCTACCTTGAAATTCACGTACACGCATGGAAGCCGGGTCTGCTTTCTATGTAAGAAATTTACATTTTATCATTATTTGTGCGAGTCCATTTCTCTACTAAACTGATTTTCATGTTTTAAAAATTAATGTTTATGATCGAAATCGTGAGAAATTTAGCTTATTCACGTTTCCATGTCGCATTCTGACGAATGGAGTTGTCGATGGTGGTCAACTAAGTCACACATAGGCATTGCGTATTCTTCTCCTGTTTTAGCGCTTTTAGTGATTGTACGCGAACACAGGTTTCGCACGAACCTCGGTCACACCCAGAGTTGAGGAGTTTGCAAAACAATTATGTTAAATGTAATGAGGTGTCACACAATTGATGCCTAAATACTTCAACTTTCTGGTCCATGGAAGACCTGTTTCAAATATTTACTCCTTAAGTGTATCATTTTGAATAACTGCGTTCATTATGGGAGTGATGTGACGTAATACTATCCACATACCTTAACGTTCGGGGTAGATCAGAGGCGGTGCATCCGGGGGGGGGCACAGTGCCACCCCACTTTTTCAAGTACCCAAAAGTGCCCCTTTTTCCAACGAAAAAGTGCCCCTTTAACTTTGTAAGAAGCGCCCCTTTTTTATATAAAAAGTGTCCCTGTTACTTTGATAAGTGCCCCTATTTTTTTTTAAAGTGCCCCCTTCCCTTTCCACTTCTGATATGTGCCCATTTTATTTTGACACGTTCATCTCTTCCCTGACAAGTTCCCAGTTTCCTTTGCAATAAGTGTCAATTTTCCATTCCCATAAGTGCCCTTTTTAATCTCTAGTAAGTGCCCCTTTTCGGGTACGAGAAGCGCCCCTTTTCACTTTTGTTAAGCGCCCCCTTCCCCTCTGACAATTGCCCAATTCAAATCTTAGAGTTTCCCCTTTTACTTTGATAATTACACCTTTTCCTTTGGAAGAAGTGCCCCTTTCCCTTTTAATAACTATCCCGTTTCAACTTGGATATTTAGATCACCTTCTATGTTCACTTGTGCTCCCTTTCCTTGCCAATGAGTGCCCCTTTTCCTTATGATAAGTGCCCTCATTTAACAAAGAGCCCTTTACCTTCTCATAATTGCCCCTTTTCACCTCAATTCCCATACTAGTGCCCCATTTCATGTCTGGTAACTGACCCCATCGATTCTGGGAGATACTCGTTTTATTTTGACAAGTGCCCCCTTTTTCTGCTGATAAGTGCTCTTTTCAACTCTAATTAAAAAAAATAACACCTCATTTTATTTTGACACGTACCTCTTTTCCTTCCTAATAAATTCTCTTTTCCCTTCATGTAAGTGCCTCTTCCCCTTTTCACCTACAATAAATGCCCCTATCAAAATCTGATCGGTGCCTCTTTTATTTCAACAAATGCACATTTCCCTTTTTTATTAGTGCCCCTTTTCCTTTCTTATAAGGAACATATTCCTTTTTCTTAAATGCCCCTATCAAAACCTGATGGTTGCCTCTTTTCTGTCGACAAAATGCCCATTTTTCTATTCTCATAAGTGCCTCTTCATCCCTGGTGAGTGCCCTATTGTCACCTCTGATAATAACTTTTTGTACTTTGACACATGCTCCTTTTATTTTCTAATAAGTGTCTTTTCCCTTCGATAACGGTCCCCTTTTCCTCTTATCATTAAACGTGCCCCTAATTTCAAGCGACTAAAAGCAATATCTCCCAAAGCTTGCTCGCTATGCTCGCTCACATTTATAGTTGTTATAATTATGTTACTTTTAAAAGGTCTTTTCAGTTTTCTGTTATGAGAATTAGCTTATTTATAACCCAATGAGGATTGATTTTTTTCCTCTTTATAAGATGTAGTTTTCGCTCTTTGAGATTTCCCTTTGTAGGTGGCCTTTTTTCCAGAAAGTGCGAGGTCAATGAAAAACCATTTCCTCACTTTCGCTATTTGTTTTTAATGATTAAACGTCAAGACAAGATTTAAAGATATTGGTACTGTGCGTATCTGAGCAGAATAGAAAGTATGCAAATCTATAGAGTAAAACTCTAAGTGGGTACTTTGGGTGTGGCATGTAAGCCTAAATACTCATAATACTGTAACTTTTCGAGGTCATTGGAAGGCCTGTTTCATGCATCTGTTTCATGTGTTTGTTTTAAAATAACTGAATTCATTATGAGCTTGATTTTACATAATACAAATCACCTACTTCGTTAGAGGTCGGTGAAGACCATTTGCTTAATGTTTGTATTGTATCCACCACGAAGCCATTGGCAAAAGACAGGTTTTGCAAAAAATCCTGATCTTTTAAAAATATAATCTTAGACTATTTAATGCAAATACATAAGAATGTTCATTACCTGCTGTCAGTCTACTTGCTGTCAGTTTATGCTACGGTCACAAATGTTCGTACGAACGATTCGTTCGTACGAATCTACCTGTTCCTACGAATTTTAGAGTTCGTAGAGATTCATAGATGGGGCATAGTTTCTTACGTCCTTCTTACGGAGTTCTTACGCACACCGTTTAATTCGCAAGAACAACTCAAGACCTTCTTGAGAAACGAAGTGATTTTCGGTTATACAATGATCCTAGAGTTCGTACGTTTTTCGTAAGAACGCCTTGAGTTCTTTTTACGTCAGACTTACCCCAAATTTTACGAGTTTTTGTTCTCGCAAGATGGTTACCCCAATTGTACATACATACATATAATATTTCTATTTCACATGTCTGTCGTTATTTTCTGTTAAATGTGGAGGGAGGGGGGAAGAGACGTGAAAACTTGAAATGCAGGAAAACCCCATGCTTTTTAAAGCAAGGATATCAAAATTTACGACGTTGAATGGAAAATAAAAACACTCCCACACCCTCTCCTGTCCGGTTTCTTCAATACCTCGCGGGGTCATATTCATGATGCCATTCAATTTTTAAACACCCCCTTGAAAAACCCTGCGTACGCCAGTGGATGTGACACACTCCAGCAAAGAATAGTAGTCAATGTTAAAAGAAGTTTCGTAACTTAATTTTAAAGCCCTCTCCCTCCTTTTCGAGAGACGAATGCTTTAATAGTTCCCTCCTCCTTATATCGATAAAATCGACAAGCGTGCGTTGCGGCCACCCGTGACGACATTTCAAACAGTTGGGCAATATCCGACCGGTGGCTGTCTATCTACTGTCACTGTAATTAAGGAATTGGATTAGAATGAAGTTGAATTAACAGGAAATATTGTAGAAAAGAGAAACACTGGCAGGTAGGGAGTGTGACTTGGTTAATAGAAGCTAGTCTTTCAATAAATATCGATGAATATACTTTTGTCTGTGAGAACAGAAACCATGGTCGTGGCAGGGGTGTTGGAATGCATATAGCGGACTCACATAATTATTTTCAAAGAGATGACCTGATGCTTGATTCAGAAATATGTGACTCCATTCTTATAGAAATAATTTAAGAAAAGAGAAAGAATATTGTAGTTGGTGTGGTATACAAACACCTAAATACTCACACCGATTTTTTTTTCTTCTGAAGCACTAGAGATTGTGTTCAACAAAATAACTAGCGACAACAAAATGTGTTATGTAATGGGTGATTATAATTTCGATTTATTACAACATGTCCACTCGGTTAAAAAAAAACGTGACCGATATAGAATCCAGTAACTCATGCTACCCCTTAATCGACAAACCTACACCAATTAAGAAGTCATCTACCACTTTAATATTTGTCTTTATTTAGTTGATTGCCACTGTCTTTCTTACCTTATCTATGTTACTTTTGTATTTTTGCTTTTTCATCTAATTTAATTCAACGGGTTATAGTCTTCTCTTAATCAGAACACTGTGCGCTTAGAAACATCAGTTTTAGGCGCCTAATAAATTTTATGTATTATTATTATCATTTAATAGATAATATGCTTTCAAGTAACTTAATATCTTTTTATGATACTCTCAGTAACTGTGTTAACTGATTATGGGCATTCCCAACTCAAGCTGTGTTTTCGCCTCCTTCCCTATAGCCCGGCAGCCCAGTGCACTTTGATCAATCGAACGAGGTATCAATATCTGAGTATTGGAACATTTGGGGAAAAACCTAGGATATCCAAATGTGGACGTCTGCCGGGGTCCCTCTGCTGCATGTGGCCCCTGGGGCCAGTTGAGAGGGGCCCAAAAATGCTTCTGATCAAACGAACGAGGTACCACTTGAAACCAGTGTTAACTAAATGCATGAATGCCACAGAGCACTGAATGGCCCATGCCAGACAAAATTTCTGCTGCTAAGGGCCCGCCAGACGCCCCCCAAAGGGGGCCCCCTAAAAAAATGCGTTTGATCAAACGAGCGAGGTACCACTCAAAACCAGTGTTAACTAAATGCATGAATGCCACAGAGCACTAAATGGCCCATACCAGACAAATTTTCTGCTGCTAAGGGCCTGCCAGACGCCCCTAAATGTGGCCCAAAAGCCCATATATGTAGCATTGACCCAGATTAAATATGCAATGTACTACTCAAATCCAGTTTTGAATGGTTGGGTTTATCTTACAGACTACGGAAATCATCATGCCAGATAAATATCCTCCTGCAAATGGGCCCACAGACACACTGAAAAGGTGGGCCCCAGATGGGCCATGATCAAATGATGGAGAAACCACTTGAAACTAATTGTAACTTTATAGTTGAATGCCTCAATGCACTGAATGGCCAATGCCAGACACATTTTCTGCTTCTTAGGGCCTGTCAGACGCCCCCAAAATGTGGCCAAAGGCCCATTATTGTATCATATTTTATAAAGACCTACTTTAGGTACAACTCATAATCGATTTGGAATGGCCGGGTTAATTCACAGACTAAGGAAATTACCATGACAAATTTTCTGCTGCAAAGGGGCCGTCAGACATACTAAAAAAAGGAGGGCCCCACACGGCCAATGGACAAACATCAGTGATACTACATGTACATAATAACAATATGAAATAAAAAGGCACATTCCACAGAGTAATAAACTGCCGCTGCAAGACAAATTTTATTCTGCATAGGGCCCAACAGAGAGAAGAAAAAAAAAGGGTGACTCAATGTGGATCCTGGGCGTAAGGAATTGAACATTAATGAAAAATTAAAACAAAATTAAAACATGGTGTATTCTACTCAATAAATATGGTGACAGAATTCTATTCAAGACATGTGACCTCATTTTACTACAATTAACAGCTAACAGTAACATATAGCATATGCCTATACATTGTATATGTTTCTCAGAAACACCACAAGTTACAGAGGATCTATTGTAATCCCTTATCTCTCTGTATCTCTATATCAGTCCTTCCCTTCTTTTCCCTCTCATCTGCACTCAAATAATAATTGGAATTAAAAAATATATTCTTTTGTTATGTTATATAAAATGTGTTTCAAATATGTAGATATTGATAACTTTTTATATTCATTGTCAAAAATGTCAACCTTAAACAAGGGCCCTTGTTCTATTGTGGCTGCTGCATACTTCATAATACATGTACTTATCTGTTTATAGTATTCAACTATTTGATGTGATGTGTCTCGTCCTATAAAAATTCTCCTGTAATATTTTATGCTTCCATTGAAATGAAATGAATGAATGACCGTTTATGCCCTACACGGGGGCAGCGATTGTTCGAGTTTCTTTAGCTATTAGCTGCTCTAAGCACAGTTACTTGTATGGAAAAACATTTCTTGCCATAGTCCAGGGACATGCTATAGACCTAAGAAAAAGAAACACTATCATTTATATCAGGTTGCATTTTACATTGAATGAGCAGTACTTTCTTCCAATCAGTTTCAAAGTTCAACCATAAAACAGTTTGGTAACTACCGGTAATTACAGCATTTCCTCTCTGTAATTGAGGCATATGCCCTTAGACGCTTGTAGATGCTAATAATTTGGTGGAATGATATAAACACTTGTAACCCTCATTATTCAAGAGCCTACTTGATTAGTATATCAGTTAATAGCAAGACTGCAAGAATCATTCAATTATGTTGAACGTTGAATAGGAAAGAAAGTAAAAGCCATAATTTAGCAAACATTGCAAACATTATTTTCATGTATGTCTACCTTATAAAATGCTTACTGATGGCGAATTAGTGAATCTCAGTAGGTATGTCATATTCCTCCATTTGTATGTCTAATATCGGAAATGTGGTACATCGCTTCAAATTTCATCCAGTACAGAAACATATTACACCGGGTGAGAGTTATACAACTCTTCTTCAGAGTGTGAGTATAAACAACTAGGCCTACATTTTAACCTAACTAGCTGGAAAAAAATCAATGGGATATACTGTTAATATGTTGTTCAACTGGGCTTTGGATTGGACGTAGCAGGGTTGGCCGGGATGAAACATCCCCCAGCAGTAGACCAGCGAAGAACAGGCGCACAGAATTTCCAAGCTAGGAATTAATAGGGCTCTACTACCTCAATACAACTCAAGAACTAGACTAGGGGTAAATAGTCAAATTTGACTGAATGCCAAAAATACAACAAACAAACAACAACATTAGATTGCAAACAAGGTATAGAGGCTAATGCGATCCAAGTGTTCTTAAAATGTTGTTTTTCCATACTGGAAAGTTTGCTTGGAGCAGGAAATATAGCTTAACAAAAACAATAGCTGGTCCAGTGTAGGGCATTACTATTCATTCAGTTATTCAATTTCAGTGGAAGCATAAGAAATTACAGGATAATATTAAACAGATAAGATACATTATATCAAATAGTCAAATACTATAAACCTGTAAGTACATGTTTGCTACAGTAGCAGGCAGCACCCAAAAGAGCATAAGGGCCCCCATACTACAAACAGAATTCAATATCTACATAAATTATTTAAAACACATTTCATATCACATAACCCAAGACTATACTTCTGTTTGAATGCAGATAAGAGGGAAAATAAGGGAAGGACTGACATAGAGATACAAAGAGATAATTATGTGACCTGAGGAGGGAGTACAATAGATCCTATGTAACGTGTGGTATAAGAAACATGCTACTGTTAGCTGTTAATTGGAGTAGAATAAAGTAACATGTCTTAAGTAGAATATTTATTTAGTAGTATACACCACATTTTAATTCTGTATTCAAATTTAGTATTGCAATAGTGTAATCTGCTTGAAATGTCATGTTACAAGGCAAATTCAATTTACGTTAATGTCCATTTTCTCAGGCCCAGGATCCACATTGAGCCAGCCTTTTTCTATATGGTGGGCCCTTATGCAGATTAAAATGCCTTGCATCGGTAGTTATTTATTCTGTGGAATATGCCTTTTTAATTCATATTAGTTTTGTGTAGTTTCTCTTATGTTTGCTCAAAGGCCATTTGGGGCTCCTCTTTTTTAGGGTGTCATTCAACACTTCTGCAGCAGAAAATAAGTATGTGGTGGTGATTTCCTTAGTCTGTAAGAATGAACCCGACCATTCCATATCAGTTTGAGTCGTACCTAAAGTAGGCCTTTATATTAAACTTTGGTCAATGATACCATGATGGGCCTTTGGCCACATTTTGGGGGCGTCTGACAGGCCCTAAGAAGCAGAAAATGTGTCTGGCATTGGCCATTCAGTGCATTGTGGCATTCGATTATTAAGTTACAATTAGTTTCAAGTGGTTTCTCCTTCAATTGATCATGGCCAATCTGGGGCCCACTTTTTCAGTGTGTCTGTGGGCCCATTTGCAGGAGGATATTTATCTGGCATGATGATTTCCGTAGTCTGTAAGATAAACCCAACCATTCAAAACTGGTTTTGAGTAGTACTTTGCATATTTAATCTGGGTCAATGCTACATATATGGGCTTTTGGGCCACATTTAGGGGCGTCTGGCGGGCCCTTAGCAGCA
>BEXV01002654.1:5669-28550 GCA_003118195.1 Hemicentrotus pulcherrimus | reverse complement strand
CCCCCCCCCCCCCCCCCAAGCCGCACCTCAGGGTGATAGCAGCGAATGCAAATTTCCCCGAGAGCCAGAATAGAAACAGCCAGTCCTCGAGTACTAAAGCAGTCGATATCCCTTTTATATGCCAAATTCAAACAAAAATCTATCAAGAATTCTACCGCCATAGAAATGACTGTAATTTTCGATCAGTTGGGAATCGCAGACAAAAAGCACTGTATGGTGTTCGCGCTCGCTCAAAGAACATTTTAACACGTAAAATAATGGGTATCGCAGCAAACGTTTATTTTTTATCGCCCGTAACCGGAATTTTGAGGGTTCTCACTCATGAACTGTTAATCAGTTTTGGCATTTTTCGTTTCTTTACGGGAATGTCGTCCAATCACATGGCTGGATTTCTTAAGTGAGGGATATGAGAGACTATATTTTCACTCGTCTCTACACGCAAATTCTATACGGGCAGGAAGATCAAGGAAAATACAACAAAAAACATAACCTTCCTTTCCCATTGCTAGTGAAAACTAGGGCAATACGTTTTTGTAAATGACCAGCTCAGATGTCTGATACAGGTAATAATCAAGAATAAGCCTCCGTGTATCATTCCTTGGATCTTATCCCAAGTAGCAATATTTCGAAATTGCTTACAAGAAAAATAAAAGATCCAGTACTGTCTTTTTATAAATATCTGGGTAGGTCTAAAAAAAAGTTAAAGACTAAACTTTTAGACACATATAGATGTACATGATAGAATCTCGGTTTGTTTGACTCTCGACTCAATCTCTTTCTCAATCTCCCTTTTCTAGAGCTTTTGTTTCTGTCTTTTACTATTTTCCTCCATTTTCTTTCCTTTTTTGTTTCATTTTTCATTTTTTCCCCTCATTTTTATTTTCCTTTTTTCCTAGCTAGATATTGTCTATTTATTGATCTTTAAGCATACTTTGTTCATGTTTTATTGTAAAATCTGCATCTGAGGAACTAACACTTCAACAAGCTCTGTTTCATGTTAGTTCCTCTTTTCTCGTGCTATTTCCACTATATTTATTGTTACATTGCATATTTGTTGTTATGAAATTATTTTTGTATTATGTTTTGCATGAGAAATAAAATCATTTGAATTGACAATTCATGTCTGTGTTTTGATTCCTACCACTTTATGAAGGAATGCAATTCAAAACCGTTAAGGCGTTCTTATCACATCGAAAGAACTCCGAACGAATGGACAGCGAACTATTACTTCGTATGATTCAGCAGCTCTTTTGAACTAAAGAAAACTTTAATTGATGATGCATGAACACCAGCTGCAGATCACTATTTTAAGGATCCCTGTGTTTGAAACAGACCCCTCCAATATCCGAAATCCAGAAGAAAATTGTTCATGGACCTTTTTCCTTATACACCTTTGCACAATTTTGTTCTGCTAATTCAATCTAACCCGATAAATGACATACAATATGAGTTGTTAATTATGCCTGATTTAGTTTTATATCTGATTAAAGATGGAGTTGAGTTCTGGCCATGCGATCGCATTGTGAAAGAAACAGTGTGGAATCGACCAGAAAGGTTGATCATCTAGCATATAAGTATTCGTGTGTATTGCAAGGTTCTGAAATCATCAAAATGATATGAAATTTGGCCAAGTCTCGGTAAAGTTACAAACACTGTACACAAAAGAATGTATACTGTATAGGACTACACGATCACGCTGCGTAAATATCCGTCCCGATTGTTACGATGTTACATGACATATTGAGAATATGAAGGCATTTGAAGATTCATGCTTTTGAGGGAACATGTTTTATGTCATGTTTTTCCACACTTGCATAATAACAATGATAACGCTCGGAAATAATTTTTCACTTCTTCCCAGAACTAAACCTTCTCTTTAAGTCCATATTAAAACGAATATCACGCGACATGTGTTATTATACCAAACTTGTGGACAGGAAAATCTGAATCTGGAAGAAGACAAAACTATCCGTATGGACACACTCATCAATCTTTACGGAAATGGAAATCGGGATTTACAGTTTGACGTCACCGTGGCGTGTTTAGAGTAGACCTTCCAACGTTCAAGTGCCGCATCTGTCACCATCGACTCTGCCAGTTCACAACAATAAGATATCGCTGGAGATCAGAATCAGTTTCGACGTAAGATTTTAGTGAATTGAATTCAATTAAACTATAAGACATTGACAGGTAATCCTATATTTAAAAAGGGCGTTCAATCAGTTGTATTCGGTGACGCAATAAAGTCTTAAGAATATTTCATCTTCCCCCAGTACAGGTGACAAGATCTAAGTTCAGCACCACCACCATCTATGTTTTAGAGGAGCTGCCAAATTGGGTTACCTGAGACCATAAGCCGTATGATTTGCTAAATGCAAATGATTCAAAAGAAGCGCAAGGAGTGTCAATTCTAGCAGACATTAGCACTATACAAAAACTCACTATTATTATCATTGTTGTTATTATTGTTATTATCCCACCATTTCCAATAATTAAATAAGAAGAAATTTAAAAGAACCATTTAACATGGAAACATAAGCATAATCGTTTTGTTTAATAAACCCCTTCAAGTTGAAATTCAACTTAGCTGAACGACCAAATATCAATAATGCGGGTGCTCTTTTGAAATGATTATATCAATTGATTGAATCAAGGATTGAATCATTTTGAAAACAATATTTTGTTATTTTTTGCATTCCTCAGTCAGTATTTGAAATCATGTATTTAAAAATGCTTAACTTGGGAGGTCAATAATGAAATTATTTGTTGTTATCTTTTTTAAAGTGACTCGGTAACATTGATGTAAGGTTGATGAAAAAATGTGCTTAATTTTTGTATGAAATGTTACTTATTATATTCCTTCCACTGTACTGCAAAAAAAAATTCCTGAACAAATTCTCAAACCACAAAGATATTTATGATTTTCTTTAAAGGTGTCACTGATTAACAGTCCATTCTCCAAAACATTTTTGGATTTTCCTAGCCGTTGTTCCTTGAGCAAAAGACATAAGACAGGCTTTTAAAAATCTTTCAACACTTAAATGTCTGGAATGGTATAAAGAAAGCCAATTTATTGCTTTGTGACGATTTACATTTACCTAACATGTAATTAAATTGTAATAGTTGGGAGAATTAAGGAGTCGATCAGATCAGTTTTTTCCCAATTGTTATCATTAATAACGGTCCGTTTCCGCTCAAACTTTCAGATTATCTTTGATTGTCCATCCTGTATGGAAATCAATACCTTAGCACCATTTATCTCTCATCAACTGGACTGTCTTGTTACACCTTTTTTGCTTTGTTTCGATTTTCTTTTTTAATTCTGTTATCCATTTTACAATAATTTCGCAAGCTCGCATGATTCGTCCTTGCCAAATGAAGAAGAAAACACTTCCTGCATTCTTAATTGAATTTGCGGATCCAAACAATATTATATCCTGAGAGTGGGCGACTTGCTTGAGATTCCAGCTGAATCAAGGTGAAGCAAGATGAAGAAGATGAGATGACTTGAATACATGCTAATTAATGTGGGATGAAAGAAAGTAAATTGATGTTCTTATCTTTCAATGAGATTAGAGAGAAATCTCACAAAGTATTTGAGAACGTACAATCGGAAACTAGAAATGTTCATAAGCCAATAAGATTGTTTTGCAACAGAATTGGAGCAGTTATGACATCATGTCATAACTGCTCCAATTCTGTTGCAAACTAGAACAAGGTCTCGGGGGAAAATAAATTATTACTTAAAATTAATACCTTTCTTGTTATTGATTGTTTTTTCCGAGTTCAAGTCGAGATACTGAAGAGTACTAACATTTTTCTGCATATTGCATTTTTTAACCTTTCCTTGTTTTGTTTTTTTCCTTAGGATTTAATGCATAATAAAATAAATTGTCAAAAATCGCTCATAAGCTGCATCAAAGTAATGTCAGAGAATTTAGTATGAAATGTAATGGTTCGTGATAATAATGAGTTGAAACAATGGGAAACGAATAGGTTGTCGTCTGTTTTGATTACAAAATTCTAAAAATGTTCTACGTTCCGACAACAAAAATATACCAATGACTGCTACGTTCCTGGGTTGATAGTCGAGGCCTTGGAAATTACTTAAAACTGACTTTACATGTCGTCACATTTCTTTCAAATATAGCTGTTCTTTTTCTCTTAATACAAGTGCATGTGCAGACTAGGATTCTTTTTGTTTAAAATACTTTAAGTACTGCGCAAGATTAACGATTTGGTAACGATCCAAGTTTGAGAGAATTTGCAATAGCATTTAATACGAGAACGGGAAAGACACGAAGTCTCCTCAGACTACAAACAAAATACTACTCTTTATAATAGCCTTCGATGGTGATTACTTAGTCTTATAATTATTCCTTTCCCTATCATCACACCTTTTTATACCCATATCTTTACCATTTGGCTTAGTAACATTTTGAACTGATAAAAAGAGTGGTGTATTCTTGACTCCGGGGTAGAAAGTCATACGTGATGTCTGCACATGGGGTTCTTGATAGAGGAAATCTTTGGTCATACCATCTGTCTGGAAACGGGCTTACCTCACTTCCCTATCAAAATGCACGCGGTCAAAACTTCCTTAAACCCACCTAGTCTGCGATTTCCTTCTTCTTTCTTCTTCTGCAAGCTCATTGTTGACTTACGAAGAAATCCAAGGTTAAAACAAGTCATCGATGAAGATGAGTAATACATGGAAAGAAACAATGTCACTATTATATCATACATCCAAGCCGTCATCTTGAAGATATATGACACAGACATCATTGACCTGAAATTCAAATGTTTAGAATCACGCATATGCATTTCAGATGTCTCATGGACGCAAAATATAAACAACTGCAACATAGTTGTTTTTACGAAGTTTGCTGTAAAGTCTGCTACAAATTTCATCGCACACTAGTTTTGTTGATTGCATGGTCATATGCCTTCTAACTTCAAGACTTAAGAAATATTAATAGGAATTTTAAAACATTCCGTCATAATTTATATATGGAAATATCGAAAACAGATGGGTTATGGCATATTTTTAGTTAAAGTTACACGATGGTATATAATCCATCACATGATCAAAGAAATGTGATTGACTTGTTAAAANCCCCCCGTGACATTAGGTACAAGACTCCTAATTCACTGAAGCGGCATTTTGACTCGCTTACACACGTGACTATAGAATGACTCAATTCAAGAGATACCATGTGATAATGAGATCATCACAAAGACATTTTCTTTCAAACTTGTTTGATTATTTATTGTTGTTCCATCTACCAACTTACTCTTCCGAGTTTTTCTTCCATCTCCTCAACGCCTTATTTCTTCTTCTCCTTTTTTCCTTCAATGTTTTTGCATTAAGCTCACAGCCGATGAAGAAGATGTTAATGTAACGTAACTACGTAGTGTGTGCGTGGATGAATGTATGTGGGCAGGATGAACCTGTTTTTGCATTGTCTTTCTTTTTGTATCATCACTATATGATGTAAATTTGACCAACCATTTATTGTATATCACGTATTGCTTTTAGGAGATCAAACACCTTTTTAAAGCAAAATGCTTGTTTTAATGACTTTACCTTTTCATGTATTTTTACGTGACGACAAATAATAATATATTGAATTGAAAAAATAGTACCTATATTTATATTCTTATTTTTTTTCTAGTAGAAGATAAAAAAATGAAACGTGGCCGTGAAAACCAGGACATGGTCCGTAGACCGACAGTCCGAAAGACCGATGGCCGGCCCGCTAGACCGGTGTCGGTTTATCGTTGGCCGTCGGGTTGGTCTAATGAACCCTCAAATTTCCACTTAGGGAGAAAACAATTTCAATTGATTGATTCCCCATGCGAAATATTAGTCAAAACATTTAAGGATTTAATAAGTTTAATTTGTTTTCCATTTCTTTATACATGAATATTGTTACAAAACATTGATAGTCGCCGAATCGGTGATATAATATATATTACTGGTGATTCCCATATTTCTTCGAGTTTCCAGTTCGGCCAGAATTGCTTCTCTTTTTACTTTTCTTTACATTTGGCAAATCGATGGATCTGTACACAATGCCCCATTTCCACCTTGCCCTATCAAAGTCGTTTCGCCTGCATTCCTAATCCTATCACTAATTACGTAATTCTCATTTACCCTGGTGAACTTGAAGATGAAAGAATTAAGTGAAAGTTCGTTCGTTTCTAACGATGTGACCTATGTAACAGACAGATCACTTCTGTAGGATTTACGTACCTAAACTAAACACTATTTATTTCCTGATTCGTGTGTCTATTGTCTTCCTGTTGCATTTCTCCTTTGACATAACACTACAGGTCTTTCGGTTTATTTATCAGTTTGATCGTATTCTAAACACAGAGTCTTTGGTCATGATGGTTCGAACTTTGATTTGTTTTTACACTGATATTATACACCGTTCAGATTTAGAGGCAGTGACATTTATTTACTGCTTCACATAAAATCATTCTTGTTTCTAACCGTACCTTGCAAAAAGCACATACTGGCAATGACATACCTTTACTTCATGATCATATTGATTTTATAATACAATTCATGTAGGTGACGTAAAGAATGATTACAAATTTATCTTCAATCGGTGTCTTTTCCTACGAAGTTAGTTAAGGTTGGTTTACGTTTATAGTCAGGGTTAGAATAGTATTGGTTCCAAGGTTGAAGTCTTAATCTCGTCTTAGGAACCGTGTTGTGTTGGTAAATCAATGCAATATAGATAATCACATACTGTTACATATCTGTTTTCTACCTTGAATTAATTAGACGTACAGTGTTAGGGTAATCATGGTCACATGGCCAAATCATTAATGCTGACCAAAGTTGTTGTAGTATTTATATTACAATCTACGCTTCGTAAACAACATAGACAATTCATCTGTATTTTTCGCGACAATTATGTAAAAACACCTTGAAAAAATTATAATTAGTGTGCCATTCAGCTTTAGCTTCATCACAAACTCACATGGGTCTGATTCTTGCACCAAAAGGAGGACGCATTTCTTTTCACTCTTTGAATATATTGACATTTCTGAATATAACCACTGGAAATGACTATGAAAAAAACCCATGGTCACTAATTCCCGATTAAGAACCTGTTAACTTGGTAAATCTTTTCACCTGAACAGTGTAAACGTCATGAATAGCAAGGTCATAGTATACATATTACCCTATATGGAAGATATATGAGAATGATTCCAGGTCGATTGCCCTCGGTTGAAAGGAACTATATCCTCTCTATATCACACCGATCTGGATACAGCTTCCTAATTTCTTTGTATCCCGTCAGTATTTCGACCTGATTTCCACTGTCCACTATTTCCTGTCCAATGTGGCTTCTGTTCTATCATTTTACTGAAACCAAATCACCAATGTGCCACTGTGTACAGTCTCCGATATTGTCGGCCATAGGAAAGAGAGAAGGAAAGGAGATCCAAGTGATTGCGAATTTCGTTTCATTTGGCGATGAACTACACACATTAAATTGATTCAGTGGTTGTAATCAACAGCAAACAAGCATTTAATATTTGTAATCATGGTTTGAGCTCATGTCCTAGTTTCAAATGTAGCTCTTAGAAAACAGGTTATTCGATTTGTGTGGGTTTAGTGTTTTAACCATATCTAACGGAAAAGGAAAATATCATATTTTACTCTTGAGAGAAGCTGTTAAATAGATTAGGCATAACAAGAAACGATGAAATGATATATACATATATATATATATATATACAGTATGAAATTGCATGGAGTTTTTGTTCATTATTTTATTTCATATTCATATGTTTATTTGTTATTTTCATATTACTCTAGTTGTAAACTGACCCCTTTAGCATGTGCTGACGGGTAGTTCTTTTAGACCAATAAATAATAATTAATAAATAATATTACTTTTGAAATTATTCTCTTTTTCATTAATTTCATCTATTCTTTCATTCCTATATTTTGTGTGTAGGGATTTTATGATACCACGCCATCTGTCGAACAAAACTATCACAACCGTGGTTGAAATTATAACAGTAGTCATTAATTAACCGAGATGGATTGATATTAGTCGATATAATTACACACATGTAGCAGTGATCAGATGGGGGCAATCCCAAAATGGGAGCAAAAGCTAATGAAGCTAATCAATAATAATATTTGAACATATAGAATATGGAAAAGTATTCCACTAAACTAAGGACAAATAGTTATATTTAAGAGACACAATTGCTAAGGCCGGAAAACTTCATGATAAAAATAGAATCGTCCTCCAATGGGATATGAAAGAGAAGAAAAAAAATGAGCAGAAATAGAGAGCTTAATATTGAGTAGCCCATGACTCATTAAAAAGACGTAAATAGACGTGTTTTATTCGTACAATCCTATAAGAAGCCCTATACAGAAGGATCTGAAAGAAAGATATTTTTGCTTGTTTGAGTCTCAAAATATCTTCTTTTTTTAAAGGTCTATTGACCCTTCGTGTGGTCATTGGAGATCTTAGTAAACAAACAAATCGCTGCATCACACAAATATATACATTTAAAATAGAATCCTTTGTTAAAAAGGGAATTTTATTATAACCGTCCATTGGTTGACGTTCATTGTCACGGTAATCGTACTTTAAAATGTTTATATTTTAGTTTGTGTACGTCATGCACGCTATGCTTTATATTTATGAATTTCCTTAGAGCTGGGCAAAAATTATATGATCTATGAGTTACAGGTTCATTTTTTAATCAATAGCAACTTCAAGTTAGGCAATATTCTTTTTTAAATGTGTATTCTGTACATCTGGAGTACGCGTGAATTGTTATTTAGATTTATTAATAATCTAAATTATATTGTTATTGTTTCTCTTGCATCACTTTCCCATGGGCGGAGAGGCAGTGAAAGACAGACCCCCAAAATACATAGCTATGCTCAGAGAAGCAGTCGGTTTTTTTTTCTTCATAATAATAATGATAATAATAATAATAATATATGGCAAACGACGAAATAATGGCGCGTAACTATTACAAGAAACGGTAAATAACTGAGAAGAAATATAAAAGAAATGTCAGAATAAAGGAGGATGATTATGGTCCAGTCAAAACATAACTCAATATCAGAGAAAAGATGTTTATTATCGGTTAGCCATTTTCCTATCAGCGAACGACGAGTGCAGATCTTGCTCACCTCCATCACATATACACACACGCGCACACACTCTGCACATCGTCTGATAACAGTATGCGTAGACTTAATGAGATGAAAAGGGGCGCCCACTACATAATGCACCATGCGTGTATGCCTGTCCTTGCCTCTAGAGCTACGTGTTTTACCTTGCCGTAGCAAATCCACCCGAACGAAAAAAATACATGGGCAGAGTGGATGATAGTAATGAAAGGCAAAGTGCCATAAGATGCTGTAAACAAAAGGATGTGTCGTGAATTCTTGTATAGGTTGACATCATTTTGCTATTTTGAGTTTGCCATTTGAGAGCGATGGGGATAAAGGGGGTAGAAGGATAAATAGATTCAAAGAGAGAGGAAAGGGATAAAGTCATGGCTACAGACAAATAACCATTAGCAGGTGAAACATATGAACAACAACATCTACAGAAAAGCAGTCAAGGAGAGTGGGGAAAGATAGAAGATACATAGATCGAAAGATAAATTGTTGGCATTAGCTAAAATAGAAAGAGAGACACAGAGAGAAGAAAAATAACAAAATAGATAGATAAACAGAGGAATAGAGAGATGAAAGAGAGAGAGAGAGAGAAAGAGAGAGAGGGTGAAGAAAGAATGGTGATAAATAGGCCTAATGGGAATTACTCATAAAATAGAAGATAATATGATTTTAAAGAACCAAATTCTAGGTACTTTATGCACCGTTTGTATCATTAGTATCAGTAGTAGTAGTAGTAGTAGTAGTAGTAGATGTTGTTGTTGTTGTACATAAGTGCATCCCTTATATTCAATTTATTTGACACTAAAGCATGCCTTTTTACGAAACAAATTACAAACACAGTGCCTACTTCATTTCGACGCCATTTCCTTCTGATAAAAATGAATTTGACTGGCAATAATCTGAACCATAAACCGGTCCACCAGGCGGGATTTGTGTTTCATAACCCTCGGGCAATCTCTCTGTATTACAATCTCGTTTTATTATACACATTCTCCCTCTGTTGGTTTGTCTTTATTATGACAGCCGCCTTCAAACTGAGATGTGATTTACTAGCATGCAGTATTCATTTTGCCAACATCAATCTAAAATGCTGATATTACGTGAGAGAGAGAAGGGGGAGATGATGGGGATAGAGAAGGAGAGAGAGAAAGAGCAAGAGGACACAACGTGTGGAGAGAGGGTACCAAGTTCTAGAAAACGTGACTATAGGGCAATTCTATTTTTTTTTTCATA
This sequence comes from Hemicentrotus pulcherrimus, assembly GCA_003118195.1. NCBI lineage: Eukaryota > Metazoa > Echinodermata > Echinoidea > Camarodonta > Strongylocentrotidae > Hemicentrotus > Hemicentrotus pulcherrimus. Next base: position 18,136 of record BEXV01002654.1, on the reverse strand, counting down.
AAGAGAAAATCAATCGAAAGTAAAGATTCGGAAAATGGTCGAAAGAGTGATAGAGATGGAGAAAAAGAGAGAAATAGAAAGGAATACAGAAAGGGAAAGAGAGATAAAGACAAAGACGTGAGGTAAAATACATTTCAAAAAGAAAACATAGACTGGCCAAAAACACAAAAGGTAGGAGATGCCTCAATGATAGTACTATTCAGCACCAATACCACCCACTCCCACCGTTGCTCTTTAAGAATATATGTGTAAAAATACATAAAAATATAAGATCAAATAATAGAGGAGTACAAAAATAATAAAAATGAAAGGAAAGAGCTCTTATTATTATTTTAAAAAATAAGTAATGTCTAGATCTAACCATTTGGCATCAGTACCACCTACGCCCTCCGTTACTCTTTAAGAAAAAATCTGTTAACAAAATAAAAAATAAAAGCAAAAATTAACAGATGAGTTCAACAAATATATGAAATAAGTGTTCTTATTGTGAAAAAATAAATAATTTCAACAATAAATGTACAATGCATATAACAGAAAAACAAAAATACTTTAAGTAATGGCCTACACTTTAACCGATAGATGGTTTTATAGCTATAACATTTATTTGAAAGACATCTTTCTTGTTGGCTTCAGATCATAAACGTTGAATTAGTTATGACATTGCAATCTTACACGAATTTGTTTAATTTATTTCCGTGTATTTCTTTGAAATGTGTGGTATTCAATATACTGCATTGACATTTCGCCTGTGCTTAGCGCAGGTATTATTACCGTCGGTTATTCTTAACAGCTTATGGATGACACGATTTGTACATTATACCCTCTTAAAGTTAATGATCGTGTAAACAAACCAATAAAGTCACTGATCATTTAGTGACGAGTTCACAGAAATTGCTTGCATGTTTTAACAATGTCGTGTGGCCTTTTCCTACTGTGTATACAGTAATCGATGCACCGTTAAGTGAAATTTATCATCTTTATTCCATTAATTGCACATATTACGTCATCATCTATACGCACGTTATTATCAACCGAATGTAAGGGCTCATTAGTCCTAACCTGACCCCACCCCCCCCCCTCTCTCTCTCTCTCTCTCTCTAATTCCCATTCTCTATCTCTCTCCGTTATCGGTACTGTATAATTCTTCTGAGTGAAACAAGTTTTTGTTGGTATTTTTTTTTTATATAAATCTTTACTTGTTGGAAAAGCATATTAGAGAGTTTTGATGGAGAATAAAGTTGTTTTCCTTTTTGTGTCGTATGGGGGCCTGGGGGCAAAATCAGCTTTAAATTCCCATTGGGGAAAAATATGTATTCCACTCGAATGTTCTTTAAATTATTAATTTGATGTACTTAAATAGTTTGAGTGCAAAGAGCACCATAAACCTAAAAATAATGATAAATGATACTCCAATGAGCTTGTATGTGGAATTCGATATGGCATGATAAAAACAAGTTACCATGATTTTTAATGTGAAGCAGTTTGCTAACCACTTGACGAAAACATGATCGTTCATCTTCTCGGAAAAATGGAACGAATTTGATACAATTAGCACTATTGTCATAAATAAAATAGTAATAAATTGCTTCTGTAGTGAATTCAACGAATAAAACGACTAAGGATTTTTTACAAAAGAGAAGTAATGAAAAATTGAAAACACTGTCTGCTATTAACAATGTGTGTACACTTAACAATACACAGAGACCTTTAAATTAGCACAGGACAATACAGAACTCGGAAGAAAAGAAGAGATAAAAACTTTTGAAGTGAAAAGAGAAAGAAAATGAGAATGAGAAAGAGAGAGAGAGGGCGGCTAAGAGAGAAGGATGAGTAAAAAAGCCACAGTGAGGATGACATTTAAGAGGCAGGCGCATGGATGGCACGCGACTGTATCACAAAACCGCGACTCCATCTCCGCTCCCATCCTCATACCTCCAGATGCATACATCACTCAGACAATTCGATATGAGATGCATCCAAACAACCACGCATGCGCATTCCCCCCAGCTACCGTCCTTCCAAGCACGCTCATTAGTCGGCGCTGGGCGAGGCGTCGTGACGTCACAGCTCCGCACTCGCTAAGGCAGTCAAAAGGCAGCACTGTACAGCTCATGGAACAGTCTGCGATCTGATTGCCAAAGAGACTAGTGCCACGCCATTTCGGCTGCTGACAAAATATCACGGTTTCGCTGATTCTCTTCGTAAACAGCCGTGAATATCGCCAACATTCCTCAATGTTTCTGTTGAAAATCTGTCACTCTAGATGAGAATATCACGGTAAAGTGCATCAAAGACTGACGAGATTATATGTTGCTGTGTTCAACATCTGGAGGGATTTTATCTCCACTCCAAGCCGAGGTATCTACTGTCTGTGGCTGCAGTTGCAGTTGCAGAAAACTTCGCAATCCTTTCAGCATTAAGATATCTCCTGCAAACATGGGTACCGTCTTGTCTATCTCACCAAAGCCTCATCGGGGCGATTATGGCGGCTATTCGGACACTACTACGCTCAGTGTAGGAAACTTAAATGAACTGTACCTCAACAACAGCAAGAATGTGGCCAGCACCAAGGAAAATATACATCTGGTAGGTGAGCGGCCGATGCGAAAGCACAATTCTGCCCTTTTTATTAGTGCTTTGGGGCTGAAGATGTTCAGTGTCTCCAAGAAGAAAACAAGCAGCACTGGAGTAAGTACAACTTCTTTGGACACTAACTTTAACAGCAGTAAGCAATCCCTGACAGGATCAGATAAAGCGAATAACAACGTGCTCAAACCGAAGAATCACTCTAATCAAAACACGAACAATGCTGTGTACAGGCAGTATCCTGATAGCGTGGCCATCCTCACACCTCAGAAAAAGGACTCGAAAATATTGGATTCGAGCATCAAGAAGTCGTTTTCATGTTTCAATCTTAATTCTCACTGTCCATCGAACGCCCAGAATAGCCACCACCAATCACACAAGCAACACAAAATCAGCAACGTCTCTGGATCCACAGTGACGACAACGTCAACAAATGGACTGAACGGCTTCCGAAAGGTGTCTAGCCATGGGCTACGATCTTCATCCGGTGTTCAAACCAACCCTAAGAAGATCCTGCAGTGCTCAACCAGTGAGCTGCTGAAATGTCTTGGAAACTTCCTCTGCAGGCGATGTCCCTATCTGAAGAGCTTTGATGCCAATGATGCTATCATGTGGCTGAGGGCTGTTGACCGATCCCTTCTCATCCAGGGCTGGCAGGACATCAACTTTCTCAACCCCGCCAACGTCGTCTTCGTTTACATGCTCGTCCGTGACCTCCTCAGTGGTGATGCAGTGGTCAAGAATGAGTCCGAACTCCAAGCCATGGTCCTGACCTGCCTCTACCTTTCCTACAGCTACATGGGCAATGAGATTAGCTATCCCCTCAAACCATTCCTCGTCGAAGAGGACAAGGACAGGTTCTGGTCCAGGTGTATCAAAATCATCAACAGCTGTAGCTCAAAGATGCTGAGAATAAACCAGAATTCCAACTACTTTACGGACGTTCTAGCGGACCTTAAATCTTTTGCAAGAAGTTGAATAACTTTTTCGATGGTTATGGGATTGTGCATTTTTCATGAACAGTAGAAGGCCCGTCGAAAAAAAACTGGTCTTCATTTTATAACCATATTGAGAATCTAACTTATAAGGGAGCCACACCTTTTAACTGTGGAACAAGATTATATATACTTGATTCGTTCTGAAGAATCTTAATATAATTATGTATTGCTCAGTCAGTCACCGCGTTTCCTGATGAAATGTTTTAAAGGTTTTATATCTGTATATCGTGCTGAATACTTGAATGTACTATGTATATATCTGAGATGATTTTACTTGTTCAAGAAACTATATGTGTGTCATGCTAGTCCACAAAGAAGGCATATTTATCATTTGTTTTGCTGCACTTGTAAACAGGAGATACTGTACAGAAGATAAGAAGTATGTTTGGGTGTGGGCTAACGAGATGGTATGCCGAATATTGATATCATACATGCGATATGGCTGTCTTTCAGCAAGGCGCGTGGCTGCCTAGGGGAAAGGCGAAAAGAAAGAAAAAAAGAAACAGCTCTGCCTGAAGATGGATAAGCAGACAGCCAACCATCTTTTGGTAGAATATCAAATACCGTTCTCTTTCACTCTCTCCTTTTCCCCTCTCTCACTCTGGAGTTCTATATCTTCCTTTGATTTTGAGAAGACTGGCTGTTTTTCATCGCTTGCCTCGCTTTCACTCCGCAGGCCTCGATCGGCATAACATCTCGTGTAACCCAATCACGCAGCCTCTTGCTCTTTTCTTATTACACGACACGGGCAATCACATTAGCAGAATAAAGGCATAGAGCGGCCTCCGTTCACAACCAAATGGCATTTCCATTAAGATTGCTTAGCTGGAATGTTGAGCAACCATCGAGGCATAGGCGGTTATTTTTCAAAAGGGTTTTTGTGGGGAAAGAAGATGTACTTAAACGATCGATGCATAAACGGAATCTATAAAACAAGATTAGGAACTCAATGCATTCCTTACTGAGTTGTAAACCAACTGCAATGTCGTGTGATATAGTGTTCGAATGTGATCATTTTTTTATTATATTAATTTGACTTTTGCTTTTTTTTACACCAAAGAACAACGAAATATTTTTGTAATGATTTGCAGTTGCCATTTGTAACTTTTGTGCGATTTTATTTTCACTCGTGTAAGTTATATTTGTTATTAATCCTCGTTCTCGTGGAATCCCTTGGTTTCTTTTGTATATCATTATTTGATTTGTTACTCACGAAAGGGAAGCATTTTCTGTTTAACATTTGAGAAGATAAGCCCGTCTTTGCTCTTCTCATCACCGTACCCTAGGAAAGATAATGCATATATTGTTTCTCCTAAATTCATATTGTAGACGGCGGATTACTATTGTAAAAGGTCACAAACACATAAGGTCAAACTGTGCAATATTCAAAACTGATGGTGTTTCTTTCATCTAATTAGATATAGATTGCAATTAATTTATCAAAATGTTCTTTGCTGCTGGCCCTGCTGTTGTGTTGGAACTTTTCAAAAAAAACAGTGAAACGGTCTGAGGAATAATAGTTGAGAGTTTAAAACACAAATGATATTTATTTAGCCTACCTCCTTCTTGGAGGAAGAAAATCGAATTATTTGGTTTTCTTTAGACATTTTCTTGCCATAGATTACGGGTTTTACCATTCGGATATCTTTTATTTCTGGTAAATTATATAGTGTAGTATTTATTCATTTTGCACAAAACAGTGGCGACGTGTAATGGCTATGCTGGCGAACGCTGTGTTGTGTGGGCATGTAGGGCGAGTACGAGCGAAGCTCATTAACATTATTATTGGCTCGCTCTCGCTGGCGCTCCATCTTACACGCACGGCATAGCTCGCATCCATTTAACGGGCCCGTTACTATAGCAACGGGTTTGCATCACCACGTAATCTCATTACTTGGGGGTCTGTGTAATACTAATGAAGGGTTGATTGTTGAATTAAGACTGCCGACTGATGAATGCAGTACCATTATATATCACACTGTATGGCTTCTACAACGCACACTGCAACGTGCGTGGCTTATGGTTGAATGAAATATTGCATTTACAGTTCTTTTCATCGTCGAGTAATTGACGGTTTTCTTACTCTGGAGTAAATAAATGATTATGAAAATCATTTAGTAAACCCTTTAACAAGACATAATTTGTAAGTCAATTTCCATGCAGATTGGTCACTTTTTTGCACAAACAAATACAAAATATACAGACCTTTTGAATTGGGTTAAATTGGGTTTGATCGGTATTGAATGGAAATCGATCGAATTTGGTTTAAACAAATAGGACAACAAAAAAGAATCAAAATTCACTTTACAAACCCTAGTCTAGCACAGGCTACGCAGTTTTAACATCATAACTGTCTTTACAGTTCTTCTTTGTGAATGAAAGTAAAAATAACAATTTTATTATGGACACTACTGTGATTCAAATGCTTTGCCATTGTTCATCTATTGCCAAAGATCCTTTGACATAGAAAGCATAGACGCTGTGTTATTGTAATACTATCTAGCTTTTTGGCTGACTTCATCAGGAAATGGGTCAGCCGTTGTTATTGTCAACACCGGAATCTAGGTCCGGAAAATCACGCGACCCAGTCAATCTATCTCAACCGAGGACTGTCTACATGTCTAAGCTATGGGTTCATTGTTGTGAAGAATTTATCAGCCCGTATAACTGACACCAATCGTAGTGAAATCCGATAGTTTTATCAGATACTTAACGTAAAAAGGGTAATATGAGACATGCATATCAGTATTTTGCGCTAGGATTCCATATGAAAAATGAAACATAGAAGATGCTTATATAACTAGTAAAACTTGATGAAGATTAACCTTGTGTTCCAGTACTGTTTTAGACAACAGATCTCTTGTACTATACCCCTATCATTGTACTGTGGATTCTATGATTGAACGCAATGTTCTAGGCACAACATTATATATACAAAGTTGATGTTGTTGTAAATGCGTTTATAATTGGCTTCAAGATAACGCTGTCATGTTATCCTATTTCCTAACTTTTACACGTTTTGTGTCATAGTACTGCAAATCCTTCGTGTACTATTCACTGTCTATGGTCATATTTACATCTTACATGTCGTGTCAACTGCTTCACAATTGTATCTTCACAATTGGTTAAACAGATCTTTATGGATGTGTGTGATGTAAGAACAGAAGAAAACAACAAAAACAAATAAAAAATAAATAAACAATTGCCCTATTTGTTAGGGTGTGAAACTATTCCAGATATTTATCGAGTTATGACTCATTTATGTATGATTTTATGTGTTTTTGGTGTGATGGTTGTGACTGAGATTTACTTTTGGCTGGAGAGGGAGATTGGACTGGTTAGCGAGATGTAGAGTTAGCAAAATCAAGAGAGTATGGTTGTGTGTGTGAGTTAGTGAGATGTATATATATATGTATATATATAAGAGAGAGAGAGAGAGAGAGAGGGAGAGAGAGCGAGAGAGAGAGAGAGAGGGGAGAGAGAGGGGAGAGCAAGAGATAAGGGAAAGATAGAAAGATAGACATGGCAAGAGAATCCCCGAACGTGAAGCCTTCATTATTAAAATATAATGCCTTTTTTTCTATTCATTAGATTCCCCAACGATCTTGTGCAATCTCGATATTGTGCTCTCTCTCACTCTCTCTGTCTCTTTCTCTCCCCCTCTCTCCCTCTCTTTCCCTCTCTCTCTCTCTCTCTCTCTCTCTCTCTGTATTTCGCTTTTTTTTTTTCTTTCTACATTTATGTAGTACTCCTGTTCCTGCTGCTTTCTTTAATCCCTGTTTTCATCTCGCTCTCTTTTTCATTCTCTCGTCCCTTAACTATAATTGCTGTCCCTTAAAGAAACCCCTGGAAAAAAATTAATGGGGCCATATATCATCATTTTAAAATGAAACTGAAAGTTTAAAAACAATTCTATTCATGTAAGATTATAATGAGTATATCCAGAGCGGATAGGGTGGCTCGTTAAGTGGAGACTAATGATAGACTAGTATTCCCTACATACAAATACCCTTTGATTACAATTCCTCTATATCTGTATTCGTACTCTTCCTTCTACTTGTTATTCTTCTTCTTATTCTTCTACCTCTCTTTCCGTCTTATTATTCATGTTGTGGTTTTTAAAAGAAAAGTATTTTCTTCTTCTTTGTCTTCGTTCTTGTCTCGTCTTTTTCTTCTTTGCTTTTTTATAATTTCTAATTGAAGAAGCTCTTCTTCCTCTTGTTGTTCTTCTTCTTTTTCCTCCTTCTTCCTATTTCTTCTCCTTTTCCTTCTTCTTCCATTCTCTTTTTCTTTTCTTTTTGTCCTCCTTCTTCCTCTCCTTCTTCACCTGCATAAGATTATCACCATGAACAGCAGTAGCAGCATCAATACCATTATCAGCATTACTGTAATGATCAGTGTAATTTTTAAAATTATCAGTATTACTTGACCATGTCAACAGAAAGGCCTATATGCTTTGATAAAGAATGATGGTGAACATGAGGAACTATAATAGAGCGATGGTCTGTGTGTGAGAGAAAGAAACAAAAAGTGAAGGATAGTAGAAAGAGTCCAATCGAATACCAAAAAAAAATCATACATATTTCAGTGTGTGTGTGTGTGTGTGTGTGCGTGTGCGTGTGTGTGTAGTGTAACGCAGTTTTTTGTAATAAAGTACTTAAAGGTAAAGACCAGTTATGGTCATGCGATTGCATTGTGAAAGAAATGTTGTGGAATCGATCAGAAAATTTTGATCATCTAGCATCTAGCATCTGCAAGGTTCTGGAATCATCGAAATGATAAGAAATTTGGCCCATTCTTTGTAAAGTGACAAGCACTATACACAGAAAGATGTATATGGGACTACCCTATATCTCTCACAGACCATGAGAGAAACACATTTACCAAATATATGAATTAGCAGGCGGTTTCCCGGCAAATCTTTTATCATAATGTATTAGTCGAAACATATTCTTTCACATGATTGGTAATGAGAGCTTCCATTTCATTTTTGTTTGTAATTGGGGCGTTTTCAATACTGGTCTTTACCTTTAAAGTATCCAAGGCGGAAATAAGAGCAATATCATAGTAAGCAATGACTATGAGTATCAGGCACGCAGTCATCCAATATTGTTTTCTTCTCCAAGGAAATATAACACCTATGACAACATAATGACTGGCACCGTGAACCCAAACACCATTGGTATATAAAGCTGAAAGTGCATTACACATCACGCCTTTGTCCTTGGCATGATTGTCGGTAAGAAGCCCGCTATGACAGTGGTTTAGTCATACTGCTGGTAACGAAGATGGGTAACCTGATATGATAATGCAGTGTCTGTCCGAGCTGATTACCACCCGTAGATACGAGACACTAATACGATGATGCCATATAATTCATCCTTGTTCGTTATGGATATGACAGGCCCATGCGAGTGCTATGATGTCGTGGGATGCCATAACCCTCTGTGTTCACGACATTGATTACCTGTGCTCGCATACAGACCTGTGTCCGTCTAGGTATTATGTTGATGCACAAAGTAAAGCCTTATTGATTGGTTTTCATCATCCCTGACGACGATAGGTATGATGAATTCAAGCTGGTAATACATCAAGCGGACCCCCTATCAGTCTCATATACTCTAGAGGGAGAACAAAGTCATGGAAAATGAAACTGGAACAGTGAGAATAAGAGATAGAGAAAGAGCCAGAGAGAGATAAAGAGATAGAGAAAGAGAGAGAGAGAGAGGAAAAGGTGGGACAAATCTATTCGAGACATAAAGAGACGAAAGCCTCACAGATAGACAGAAAAGGAGAGAGAGAAGGGGTAGAAAGTGGAACAAAAAAACACTATAAACAACATAAAGACTTAGAGAAAATCAGAGATTGGCAAAAGAGAAGAGGGGGGAAAGAGTGAGAGAGAGAGAGAGAGAAAAAAAAAGAAAATAATGAAACAAACATTATGAGAAACATATAAAGAAACAAAAGGAAGAAATATTGGTATGAATAAATATCAAATTGTGTCATAGCGAAGGAGGTACGCGAGAACTAGTTTTGTATTAGAATCGAAATGAGCGGGTCATATGATAGTGAAGATGTTTGATGCTTATAACACTGTCTAATATCATTAGTCCCATGAAAATGCATTTAACAATATTTGTAGGCATGCTGTTTGATATATAACGCAAAGTGTCTTTATTTACCCTTTAATATTGAGAATGAATTCCAAGTGTTATTATATTTAGAGCAGTTTCATGTCTGACTAATCTAATACAACAAAATATAATCGGAGCACTCATGAGTAGAAACAAAAATATCTGAGAAATACATTTAGAATAAATTGAAAGTAATTTTAAATTCAAGAGTCTCCTAGAGTTCCTTATGTTGTATAGATATATATTCCAAGTCTGATTTAGTGTCAATTTCTTATCATTTTCAACTAATCAGTAGTATTAAGTATGTTTATTTTTAAAGCAGCTCTCGTGTATCCTTGTTTGACTTTTTAATTATCACTATCATTATTATATTTGTAAATTGATCAGAATTTGTACCTAAATATATACTGGAGTAGAGTCGTGATGGTAATCATAATACTTCCATTTCTTACGTAGTTAATTAATTCCATCTTTTTTTTAACTGCCAGAAATGACATCAGATATAAAATGTTGATGAAGATCAGGCTGTATATACTTTTTTCATCGCATTACGTCTTATCTGGTGTACTTTCCCCCTTTCCGTTATAACCGGAGCTTTAACTCGTCCATCATTATCATTCTAGAAATCTATTTCCTTGATACCTTTATTACAGGCATACAGAGAATTACTTTTAAATGTTTTTATACGAGACTAAGTACTCCGCATGGCCATACACGTGGGTGATTGAGAGTTGATTGCATGAATAAAACTAAACCACATTAAACAATTGTGATGGAAAAAGATATCTGTAAAATTAAATGCTCTTATGATGGTTATCTATAATAAAAACGTGTACACAATTAACATTGTGCAAAACATTTTTTTTTTCTAATATTTTCAAACCATTGGATGCAGGTCATCAGGAAGAATTATGGAGTAGAAACAAATCTCTACGAGATTAAGTAAAAATTATTAATAATAAAGTTAGGTGATTATGAAAATACTTGCAAAAAAGAAAAGCGAAAACAGCATTTCATTACAAGCATGATGGTATGCATTCCTTCTTTAAAGCATGTACTAGGTAAGTGTATACTGCTTTAACCAATGTGAGGCCAACACGATACTTGCAACTATGCAATGAACGCTATAAAGAGCAACATAGAACTCTACACTGGCGATTATATGTCTATGTCTTGATTGGTGGGTTAAGGAATCTAGCTCAGGCAGACCTCTTGAAGTAATTTTTCATTAAAGGGACTGGGTAGCATTGTTCAGATGAGAGAAAATAGTGCTAAAGTAGTGACTTCAATTCTAGATGATTAATCAAAGATAATTTAAAGGTTTGAGTTAAAACAGACTGTTATTGATGATAACAATTGGGAAAACTGATCTGATCGATTCTTTAATTCTCGCAACTATATCATTACAATTGGATTACATTTTAGATGAAATTAAATGGTCATAAAGTAAAAGATTAGCTCTCAGGCTCTATATACCATTCCAGACATATAAGAGTTGAAAGATTTTTAAAGCCTGTCTTATGTCTTATTTTCATGGACAAAACGGTTGGGAAAATTTAAAATGGTTGGGAGAATTTACTGTTAGAGGGTATCGCACAGTGACTCCTTCACGAAAACCCATAAATATCTATGGGGTTTGAGGTTTTTTTTTTAAGTATTTTGTGCATGTTAGAGGGTTAGTACAGTAGAAGGAATATGATAAGTAGCATTTCTTTAAAAAATTACGCAGTTTTTTTCATTAACCTCTAACAATGTTTCCGAGTCATTCTCCCTTACGTTACTAACTGACGACGGTCACGTTTCCAATCAGCTGACTGTTAAAGATTATGGCAGTTATAAAATTATATGAAAGTGGGAGTCAGTAATTTGGTTTCTGTTATTTTTGTCGAACGTAGGCATAGGTAATGAGGTCTCGTGAAGAATAACAAGCAAAGTAATTCCCTCTCCGCGAAATCCTTTCCAGATTAGAAAGATTGTTGTTAGCGAATCGTAGTGTCTGCAGGATTTATCTCTTATTCTAAGGTCAAAGAAGATAATTCCTTATTCTGCTACTCGAACAATGCTTTCAGCTCTGTGTACTAAGCAGAAAAGTCTTTGTATTTTAAATGCTGTGATATGCGAAGAAGAATATATGAAAGCACACACTTAACTCATTTTTTTTTTTATTATTCAGATTAAATTTAGAACACCAGCTTTGGCGTAGAAAGAGAAGAGGCAGAAGACAAAGAAAACGGGGGTAAAGGAAGATAAGGACATTTTTATAAAAATGTGTAAACATCACCTTCGTTCAAAAATAATATCGCTAGTGATATTCGTTTGTCTCGCAATGTGGTCAATAAAGAATCTAAAAGAAACACGACGTTTCGTGCGCTATCTGCAACACTTCGTCAGGTGATAAAAACTAATGTAAGCAAGGGTCTTTCATACTTTAGGGGAGGACCGGCGGAGCAGTGTATAATTCGATTGATGATTGGAACAATAACCCACAATGCCTTTTGGTCGACGAACACGGTGATCGACCAATCACCAGGCCGCTGGTTCTGCCGCTGATTGATTGCAAATGATCACCTTCGTTGATTGCATATGTGTATCAAATAATCAATGTATAAAAACGTTGAATATCGTTTTTTCTTTGTATAGCTTTATCATTTTTGTATATAAATTTTTCTTTTCATAGGATTTTCTGTTATTCCTGCATTTATCATTTGACACATTATTATACACCCCTTCATGAAACAATTGTAATCAT
>BEXV01002653.1:15839-38449 GCA_003118195.1 Hemicentrotus pulcherrimus | reverse complement strand
GGGGGGGGGGGGGAGAAAATGAAAGTAAGGGAAAAGAAAGTGAAAGAAAGTGAAAGAAAAGAAAACGAGAAAAAGAAGCTTCTTACTTTAGATTTTTTTTAAAAGTTTGTTCAGTGTTGAGCTGCATGCCAGTGTACTATGGAACATATAAAAGATAACTTTTATTGATACCACCTCATCCCCCTTCTCTCTCTCTCTCTCTCTCTCTCTCTCTCTCACCACATTAACAAACTATACTTCCAATTTCAGTAGATAATACATAGTATCTGACCAATCGACAGTGTAAAACTTGATTCTGTCTAACCAGTGTAGGTGTCATTTTATTTTGCCAAAAAATATACCAATAATAACCACAGAACAAGAAATAAAAGCAACTAATACATGCATACCAATGTTCAGATAATTCAAACTGAACTTATGTGAAATAAAGCAATTGAAAATCAATTCGAGCACACAAAAAAAAAATAAAAGAAGCGAGCTACGTATCTGATAGCTCTTCACAATATATATGTAGTACTTTTTAATAGTTCAAAATTTGAAAAAAAGTTTAACGTATAAGACCTGAAGGGGGTGGGGTCCAAAGCAAATCATACATGAACATAAAATATGACATCATTTTCTGAACAAACATGCCGAGGTGAAGATCTCAGTATCCTCTTTGCCCATGTTTCTCAAGTCAGTACTGCTATTAGACAAGTCTTAAATTCCATAATGGCTAATCTAAAAATTGTAATGCATATTTGGGTAACAAAAACAATTTAAACAGGGTGCTCCACCGTGTGGCTATACACCTAGCAGCAAATTGGAAATTGGAGATGAAGATATACAGAGGATTAATATTTACATATTCATGTACTCATAACCTGCAACACACTTCCTTAGTTTTAAAATTGGACTTACTCAGGACCTGTATGTGCCATATACATGTAGGATTTAGGAGATTCTAAGTGACAGGATTGAACACATTGTTCAACATTTCAATGTACTTTCTATATTGTGCACAATAATTCATACCATAAAATACAAAGGTAAAATCACAAATGAAATCAGAATTACAACATAATATTATCACAATATCTCTGGAATGAAAATCATAAAGTGTACATGTAAATAAAAATCTAAGTTTACTACATTTGTTCTTGTTTTTTAAGACATGTTTATAAACACTATAATTATAGTCATATTTCAATTTCAGTCTGCATGAATCCTCTTTGCAGTTGTATTGCTAACTACATAGACAAATAACATAGACACACCATAAAAACATGGTTAATTCATGTTGCCCACATGACATACAATAATCTCTCTTTAAAAAAAAGTTCTACATCTGAAGATTAATGTACATGTATCACTTTACTTTTCTTACCAATACACAAACTTCATCATAAAACCATTACATCCCCTCCCCCCTCCTCNACTACGCACGCCCCCCTCAGCAGACAATACACTGAGAGATTGTTTGCTTTCCAACAAAAACAATAAGAATTTTAAAATACATCCCAGGTAATTCCTTGTTACCTTGACCTTTCAATTTACAATGAACAACATAACTATAACAAACAATGCACAAAATTAACGTGTTCTTTATGTGCTCTATAAAATGATTGACAAAATGTAATGGATTTATGAGTACTCATATCATATCGGTGATACGGACCAAGTATTGTTTATGGAAGTTCAGATTCATTTGTGTGTGTGTGTGTGTGTGTGGGGGGGGGCGGGGGGTTCTTCATGTAACAGGCATGTCTTAAGATTTGTTACATTATGCCTACATATGCACAAAGATTTGCAACCTGGTATTATCATAACATACAATAGACCAGTTTAATAGTAGTTACAATACGTGCATGGGCAGATAAAGCTTTCAGCTAACTGCTAAGTACCATAATACAACACTATGTATTCAATTTGAATATATCTGAACTGATCTATTAATACTTGTCAACAAAATAATCTGTGCAGTTCTTTAACAAGGCAAATCTTCCATTTGTTCAATTCCGCTCTATTTGATACCTCAAGCACAGAAAAAGATAACATGAAATATACGGCAGGAATAGTGAGCTATTTCATTCTGGAGATTTCCAACGCTAAAAAACAAAAAACAAAAAACAAAAAAACAAAAACATTTGCCCATAAGACCCATGATCAGACAACTCTTTTTCAAGAAAGAAGTATTTACATGAGAAGATTTCATATACTAGCTTGTATAATAATAATGATGCAATTTCAAATAAAATGAGGGCTTGTGGCACTCTTTCACAGATTTCTTGCCCTCATTCCCCTGATATTCAAAGTTATCAATTAAACATGATTGATATTTAATTCATCAAATAATGTAAGCAAATTAAAAAAATGAAAAATACTTAGTACTAATCTTTTGTAACATTTTTGAGGTCATTCTTTATTGATACATTTTTTTTCCTCAACGTCAACCGGGACCAAACAAAATAATCCTATGTGATCAATCAATTTTATGATGATTAAGTTTGATATTAGAAATTGAATATCGATATTGACCGTATTTTCAATTTGATAAATTTAAAGCACTGTTAGCAAACAATATGATTGTCAAAAAGCAAATGTTTTTACCAGTCCTGAAATGTGCAATACCCTACATTGTCATTCCTCAGATGATTCATAATTCTGGTACGAAAAATAAAGAATTTTCATCTATTTTGTCGGCTAAATCGGCTGACTGCCATGGAAACAATATGTCAACAATAAAAAATTGCACCAACATATTCAAAATTGCTTATCAAACTCTGACTTGTGAGTTTCAATGTATATCATCAGAAAACAGGAGGATTTGGTGATTTTGGTCATTGTTTCATGCTCATATTTAGTCCATTCAATTTTGAAACCTTTGGTGATGTTTAGCAGGACACGTTTCCTCTCACTTTTCTACTTGACAAATTTCTGACACTAAACTACATTTACAAAACCCTTTCAAAGCCATGCATTTTCAAAGACAAGGAATAAATTCTTCTTATACAGACAAAATGCCGTGCCTGTGCTGCTTTGCAATTTAAGTAGTGAATGCACCAACTTGAAATAAATAAATAAGTTAATGATGTATGTATAATGTGCCGAAACTTAAAAATAGTGCTCATTTGAATAAACAATGACCCTACATCACACATTGACCAAAGACTTTTTGTTTTTCCTTTCACACCACATGCATGAGAAGGGTCATAACTTAGGCCATTAATACAAATGCAAATATGACATTAAGATTGCAAATTATCTAAAAAATAACTTTAAGTAGTGGAAATAAAAGTAGAATAAAACTGTGTGTTGAAAGGTTGACCAATGTCTAGGAAGCCTATTGGTGTAAAAGGAAGAAAATTCAATGAGAAGTGGGATCCGTGAATAAACTTCATTATGCACAGAGGATATACTTGCATGTGGATAACCATGAACTTTAAGCTACACATCGATACCTCTACACGACACAAGGTTTGTACATACAGAGCGATTTGATGACAAAAATCTGACCCAGAGCTGTGGACACAAAAAGGAAATGAAACAGATTTTGTTCATACATTATCTTAACAAAGGCTACAAGAACCAGCACAAATTGTATAGCCCAGACGAAAGCAAATTCACATACTTGTTAAAATAAAACTTATTTACATCTTTTTCTACAGTTTTTTACCTTTGTATTTCTGCATTGCATTGTACTTTGTTTGTGACAGTCATAAAAGTAGACATCGATCTTTCATATCATAATGTGTATCAAAATAGACTTGGCTAGTACAATATCACTCTGAGATAAACAAACACATTGTTCACATATACATAGACACCATCTGTGCACTATGGGTATCCAAAATGGATGCTTCCAGCCTCCCTCGCTTTGTGAAGATGGCGATGAGAGGCAGGGGGGTCTGCTTAACCTTGGTCGCTGGCCGCTTAGTACAGACGCTTTTCAAACCTGTGTGCAATAAGAGAAGGAATGGTTGGCTTAATTTAAGACCAGATATCAAAATGTAGTTTATCAAAACTATGTTACACCATTGTTTCCAGAAATATTAAATACAGACAGGGATTCCATCAGTGACAAAATAAAGCATTAAAAGGAAGAAGAAAAAACTCAAAAATATACAGAAGACATAATTGATTACAAGTCCTTTACTTCCTCAAAACTGGTATCAAATCTTTCAATTTTGATTCCTGAATTTGTCAAAGAAACTTGAATATAAAATCACAGAGTATATGCCTCCTGTTTTATATTTGCTGAAGTATTCTCACAGAAGTTACATATAATCTAGCTGTAAAAATAAATCAGAGACAACTTACGAATGAAGACTGTGAACACCGCCCTCTACTTGAGCTGAAGGTGACCTTCTCTCAAAGCGAACCTCGCCAGCATACATCTTTTCTCTGGGAGAGATTGGATGATAGGAGAGAAAGAGTAAATATCTGATCACATGGATTGTCTCTCCCTTATCAACCTCAAGAATAATGATTTTACAGAGATAGAGAGATCTAATAAGTGTCTTCTGCATTTCCTTTGGTACTGTAAACATGGGTGAACAAAGATAATTATAGAATTTATTTGAACACACCGATTACTGAGCTGGGAGACATTACCAGGCATAGCAAATGGTGGAGGGGCATAAATCAAAACTTTCAACAACAAAACAAAACAAAAAAATTGTGTGTGTGTGTGTGTGTGTGTACCATGTATAAGACGCACCCCTGACTTTGAATTTTTTTCGGCGGCAAAAAAGTGTGGTTAATGTAACGTTAATTACGGTACTAAATACCCTGATTTCCATAGGAGACATCACATTCCCCCAAGGTAACTGGTTAATATTATATGTCAATTATATGTAAATTGTGATCTGCCTGTTGCCATACAAATGATAAAATAAAATCTTTGACGGACAAATGTTTTGTGTATTATGAATACATCCCAACACTTTTCTGCTTCAATCTGTTTACTGCTCTCACCTGAGAATGGTGAGGCTAAGTGCCCCAATGTCTTGACAGCCATGTTGGATTCCTGCAATGAGATATGGCACAAACTTGTGGATGGAACCCTTGTCGACGATGGACCCTGAAACACCCTGGGCAACCTTCAGCTTGTCACGCTCACTGAAACAAACAACACAGAATTGATGATAATAATCTGATCTTGTATAGTGCATTATGATACATTATGATATAATGTCACTACGCACGTCCAAAGGGCTTTGGAAATTATTACCCTAGCTTTAGCTCCGGTGGCCATTATCAGCACACAGTGCATTTCAAGGAATAATCCTACCAGGTACCTATTTACCTCACCTACTTGGAGTGTGGCAAATGTATATTAACGTCTTGCCAAAGGATGTTAGTGTTATGGCAGGGATTCAAACCCCAAACCTTGTGGCTCACAGTCTGTAAACTTATCAACTGGACCATAACACCTCTACATTAATTAACAATGACATGTATAATAACAATACTANAAATACCCTGATTTCCATAGGAGACATCACATTCCCCCAAGGTAACTGGTTAATATTATATGTCAATTATATGTAAATTGTGATCTGCCTGTTGCCATACAAATGATAAAATAAAATCTTTGACGGACAAATGTTTTGTGTATTATGAATACATCCCAACACTTTTCTGCTTCAATCTGTTTACTGCTCTCACCTGAGAATGGTGAGGCTAAGTGCCCCAATGTCTTGACAGCCATGTTGGATTCCTGCAATGAGATATGGCACAAACTTGTGGATGGAACCCTTGTCGACGATGGACCCTGAAACACCCTGGGCAACCTTCAGCTTGTCACGCTCACTGAAACAAACAACACAGAATTGATGATAATAATCTGATCTTGTATAGTGCATTATGATACATTATGATATAATGTCACTACGCACGTCCAAAGGGCTTTGGAAATTATTACCCTAGCTTTAGCTCCGGTGGCCATTATCAGCACACAGTGCATTTCAAGGAATAATCCTACCAGGTACCTATTTACCTCACCTACTTGGAGTGTGGCAAATGTATATTAACGTCTTGCCAAAGGATGTTAGTGTTATGGCAGGGATTCAAACCCCAAACCTTGTGGCTCACAGTCTGTAAACTTATCAACTGGACCATAACACCTCTACATTAATTAACAATGACATGTATAATAACAATACTAAACATTACAATCACTGCATCCCATATCAACTGAAGAAGACAAAATAATCATTTCCATTGCATTTTAAAGAAAACTAAATTTGCCTCCAATTTTGTCTTAATATACCATGATTCAAACTCAAACAATATCATGTTCAGCATTCCAAACCATACACTGACATTTTCAGATATTTTCATAATCAAGAGCTTCTTTCCATCTTAACATACTTCTTTCATAGAAAGGGATACCACCAGTTCCTTTCATCTAATGAGCCTAAAAGAGACTCAAAAGTGTTTGAGTCAATATGTACTGTACAATATAAAGCATGATTATGGGGAGGTATCAGGGCCTAAATGGCATCCCTTTGTAGACTTCTGAAGGCAACTGCCCTCAGCCCACATCTCCTTTTATGTGTGGCCTACCTGAAGTATCTCTTGGCAGAGGACTGGTTCTTCTCCATGGCATCCAATGATCCCATGCCACGGTATTTCTTGAGTCGGACTCCATCAGAGAAGAAATATTCTCCAGGAGCTTCAGTGGTTCCTGCCAGCAGGCTTCCCATCATCACTGAACAACACAAGATGGACAAAGGATTCAGGTAATTAGCCAAATGGAAAGAAGAAGAAGACGGCATCAAACGATCCCATGTCAATGTACTCTGAGACTGACCTCGTCAGAGAAGAAAAATTCTCCAGGAGCCGTCAGTTCCCTGATTGCTTAATAGTTACACAAGCATACACATGCTCTCTTGGCAGTCAGGTAAAACAAGTATTAAACAAACAGTTTTCATACAAATACTGCAGAATCTAGGACAATACAATTTCACACATGCTCTTGTTGCAGTACAAAGCTGATCTACATCAAATTTCATGATAAATGATATAAAAGCAAAACACTACTTACAATCTTTAATATTCAGGACTGAAATAGAGACAAGTTCTCTCCAAACACTCACCTGATGAAGCTCCCAGTGAAAGAGCCTTTGTGATATGACCGACCGTCGTGATGCCTCCATCGGCAATGATAGGTACCCCACAGCTCCTGGCATACTGGGCCACTCTGTACACTGCTGTACCTTGGGGACGACCAACGGCCATTACTGGAAAGAAGAAAAATAAAACAGTCTGATTTAGTTGATAATTCATTATCCTACCAAGTAAAAAGAGAGTTTTCTAATGCTTTGCCTGCTGAGAGCTAAGGAGGCATTCACTAGCGGCCCTTTTACTCTCAGCAGACAAACTTTATATTCACCATAAGTATCTACACCACACATACATTGTAACTACACAATATATGTACACATGCCAACATTTACTTTACAACAACAAAAGTGCTAAAAGTGCTAAAAGTGCTAAAAGTGCTAAAAAAAAAAAATAAATAATCATAATACAGAAGGTTATTAAACAATAAAAGCACTGTTACACTGTTCAAAAAAATAAATATATAATTCTTCTTTTTCATAAAAAAATATGGGTTGGGCAAAATTTAACTGTATACAGACATACATTTTGATTATTCAAAGGCATCTAAAGTTTTGTAATCTCTTTCTGTTTTACCGAGTGCCAAAGAGACAAGCTTACACATGTACTTCTGCATACATATATGCCCTTTAACAGATGCTTTTATAATTGA
The DNA here is from genome assembly GCA_003118195.1 of Hemicentrotus pulcherrimus. Classification (NCBI taxonomy): domain Eukaryota; kingdom Metazoa; phylum Echinodermata; class Echinoidea; order Camarodonta; family Strongylocentrotidae; genus Hemicentrotus; species Hemicentrotus pulcherrimus. The sequence goes on along the minus strand of BEXV01002653.1, from coordinate 30,690 downwards.
AGTTGCAGCACATAAGAAACCATGCATATTCAATAGCAATAGCATGCAACAAAAGTAAGATGAGAATGGTGCTGCTAAAATATGATTACTTTCCATAGCAACATATAAAGAACAAAACAGTAAATTTCAGGAAAAGTTTTTACAATTAAACAGAATGTGGAACATGCACATTAAGAACTTATTATTTCACTGAAATCTAATTAATGTTACTGTGAATTTCACAGATGCAACTCATAAAAAAGAAATGGATGTAAATAAATAAAAACATACCTCACTTCTAAACAATACTACTGCTACTAAAAATGAAAGTACATACATTTTTTTTTCTCACTCTATTCTATATCAAATGCACTTCCCTAAACACTCTTTTCATTACTTTCTCACTCTTTCTTACTCTGCTACATGACTCTTTATATAAAATCAATACACGTTCATAATCGCCTTTACAACAAAACAACAAAAAAATACTGTTTCCTTAATGTGTTCTATAAAAAGACATGTACTAAGAACTTCTCTAAATTAAGCAAAACAGATGCAAAAAATACACTATAACAAATGATTCATGCACTATGCAAAAAGCATTATGATCAAAACAACAAATGAATGTACATGTACATGTACGAGACAAAAATCTACTTTAAAAACCAAATAAGTGAAACAAATCTTGAAGAACTGCAAATTATAAGACTTTTGTGTAAACAATAATTTCCACCACTTCATAACATGAAGCCTAGCCATAATAGTGCAGTAAGAAAATCTGCAAAAGGGCCAAATGGAATCCAAAACCCCAAAGGATAGCCATACACTTGCCGTTTCAGACTCTGATGACAATGTAAGGCCATGCAACTCATAGGTAATGGTACAAAGGTTCATCTTTATCCATGGTTTCATATCGCATGGTTGAGTGCTCTATCAACAGGTAATTTACGCATACAGTCAACAACTAATTAGTTCATACCCTAATACCAAGTTTTGTAATTTTTTAAGCATGTGAAAAATTGTTTAGTCCCCATTTATGTTCTTCTTTAAGAATATCACTTATTATAGATAACATCTAAAAGTATCCAACAAGTCCACCTTTGATTCTTGAGTTACGAATTAAAAAAAAAAAACATCAAATTCACAAGGGGTATGAATAATTTTAGTTTTTAACTGTATATACGGTTATTTCGGTCCACTGTGGAGGTTTTCGAACAATGGTTAAAAGTTGTCAGACCATGATTTGAATTTAAACCTCCATTAAAAATCCAGGCCCATACATGTATGTGCAATATGGATAAACTCCAATGTAAAAAGCTGGAAACTCATTCATTATACATGTAGGTATTACAAAGTTTTGGTATGGGGTCTTGAATTTTGTTCAAATGAACATATTGGAAGCATATGCGATCCTACACTATTCAGTGACCGTTGTCTCAAGGTTAAGATATTAATTTAGCTATAAAACAATGTTTCTTGACTAAAAGTGACCGATTGGCTATTCCCGTTTGAAAATTATATATCCTAACTACATATTCTGAGATTTTCATGGTCGCAGCTACCATTGTTTGGCCGTAGGCGCTATTTGAAAATTATCGAAATTTACCGGGAGCACTGGTAAATTTTGATATGCAATTTTTCTCAGGAGAAAATGTGTTTTAGGGGCTAATTTTTTTTAGTGCCTATAATTCATCCACAGGGGCATCCAAATATTTTAAAATTGTAAAGAATCTTTATCCAGCCAATTTTCAAAATTTCCACAAACTTTGTATTACCTTTTAAAGGTATGGGCCTATGATTAAAATAAGGTTGGCATACATGTACAGAGTGGTGTGAATCTAGTAATCTAGTATCTAAGAAAACATGCACAACTGCTTCCAATACATGATATGTGTGAATGACATTCCACCAATTCATGACACAAATTATACATTTATGCAGTGAACAAGCTCCAATTGGTATGTGGCAAGCATACAGGTATACAGACATGTATCTACTAACGGACTGGGGCAACGCTCTGATCGTCTACAAATTGTACAACTCTTCCTGATGCTAAATGACCCTTGAATCCCCTCCCCTTGACCCCTTTCTATCATGTTACATCTCTTCTTACTTCCTCTTTTTTTCTTTCTGATTTGCACTTAATGTTGTTAACTTACAGAAACAGCACCTCAAGGTGATTCTTTAATAGACAATAATTATTTACCTCCAAAATTGTGAATACTTTATTTTCAAGCATTGGTATAATAACACATTAGACCCAACTCGACTACAAGAGATGACCACACAATAGTAACTGTTACAGCTCCTGAAACAACCTAATAACAATTACTGCTTTGTAATCAAACTTTTGTTTAAATTGTAAGCCTCTGTCTAAATCGCCCAAAATTGTGATGAAATATGTTTCTTTGCTATTTTGACGCTACATAAAACACCAAGAAAATGTGACCTTGGTACAACCAATTTGTGAAAAATGTCAGATATAAGCAGTTTAAACTCTCTCCTTCCTAGGCTGGGAGCTTTGTGTTTAATGAATACAAGGATCAGGAATGCGAAGGGTCACAGCATCAGGTCTAAAAGTTGTACAATCGACCTCTAACCTGTGAGAATACAGTGTTTCAAACAAATGCACAGTTTTGGAACTTTGTTTAAAGGGCCATGAACTTATTTTCAATTATATTTTTTTAAACACAAGTGACAACGCTTTACGGGCCTGCAATACAACTAAATGGATCACACTTTCCTGCATTTAAGTTTTTAAGGAGGCAACTCTCCAAGCATGGTGATTGTTGACTAATTGTTTTTAAAATAAATATGCTAATTTGAGTGACCAGCATTCCAAGTGAGCATTATTTTTTTGTTTAAGTTTGGCATATTTCTTACATTTTCTTAGATAAACTAGAACTGTAGATCAAACCTTGATCACAATGCATGTCTGCAGAGAGCTATAGGGGTTTTAAATCATTGCTTTTTGCATTCAAAACACCCTTCTGCTCTCAGTACAGATGAGATACATGTACGGCCTTACAGTTACACACAGATTACATCAAGAGGACAATGAAGTTTCATTTGAGATAGAAACCCATGTTTTTCACAGTTGGTGCGTATTTTGAAAGGATTTACAAAGAACAAACTTTGTGGTAGGTTTTGAATGACATCAGTGCTGATAAAAGGGGCTTGAAAGAGGTATTTGCATGCTGTGAATAAGCTGTACACATACAGTTTTCACACCAATATTTTAAAAATTCTTCTTAAGCCTTGCTCAGATATGCAGTGGTAAACCATGACAGTTTCTTTTTTAATTATAATGAAAAGTGCAATAGGCTTCACATTTCCTTTTCTGTAAAACTGAGCTATAAAAGTGAAAGCTTGCCATTCATTTACACATTTTCTTTTTAATGCAGCATTTTTTTCCAAAACTGTACATTTGGCTTGGTTTGCAGCACTGTCCATGACATAGCATGTATAAACAGAAAAGCGAGAGGGTGATTCAACAACTACGGTGAAGCGGAGGCAACAGACTTACAGGTAGACGTTAAGTCACCCTCCGGCCTACAGGGCCTACTACTAGGAGCTCGTGCTGCCCGTGCTGGAACACGCAACGAAGAATTCCGTGACAGATTTGTTTAAGATTGTGTTAGCGTAAAAGACGTTGGGTTAAAAAAGGAAGAAGAAATTGATTGAAGAAAGGATTAGGGGGAAATATTAGGGAGTTATAAAAAGAAGGGTTAGTCAACATTGAATCAACACAATGTCATTAATCTATTAACATGAATGTTTTAGTCAGTAGAAGTTAGTGAAGAAATAATTCTAAAACTGTCAATGGTATGAATAGAAGGACAGATTCTGATGTATTCTTGAGTGACAACATGTAAAGAAATAAAAAGGACTATGTCTCTACCTCTAAGTATGTTGCCTTTGGCAGAAAGCACTTCAATTTAACATTCAATATTGCAGCTTGCATCCATATTAAGACAAAAATGATCCATGCAATAAAAAAGGAAGATTCTTTCGTCATGAAATGAAAAATGAGATGTAAATCACCATGTTTAATCTAAGACAATTTCATTCAAAAAAAAGACTTCAAGGTTTAAAAGACAACATTTCTAAAATGAGGAATATAATATGAAGACTATGCTGCCTTTTTATTCATCTACATGTTATTACTACATGAATGTTCATACGGTGACCAGACACCTGACATTTGCTCCAGCATCAATTGCCCCCAAGGCTTATTTCACCTTAAAAGTAGGGCGAGGGTTGCAATCAGGGATTGAGGTTCTGACTAGGATAAGGGATAGTATTTGGTCTAGGGCTGAAGTATTAATGTAGGATAATGACTGTGGAGCATTCGTTGCTGGTGCATGTGCCTTAGAACGGTACGTATTAAATGAAAGACAAGTTTACAATTTCAATGATTCTCAACCTCTATGACATGCAACCTTTTGTTTATCACCCAATTCACACCCTTTCATCTTGAAATCTTTCAACAGAAGAACATTACTAGGCTCTTTCACTTTTACAAAAGCAAATTACGTTTGGACAAGCAACATCCCATGAACAAAATGCCCAATGTATCAAAAGTATCTATACTCAAAAGTATCTATAAGTAGCCTTTTTCCTCTTACGAGGGGTTACTGATTTTGTTACCATGATGACACTCCCTCCCTCCATTTCTTCTTGTCTCAATGATTCCCTTATTACAGCAACTTCTTTAGACCAGCTTTACTGATTTCATTCTTCAACATAACTTTCCATAAAATCTTGTCTTCCGTTCCCTCTTCTGCCATCTACTTCAATGCTATACTAGAAATCAACGCACCTTGCTCCATATACATCATGATTAATACTATATTCATTTAAAAGAAATTATACATTATTGTGCATGTTGAAGGACTATGAAAACTATGAGAATAATTCTGTTTAAATGACTTTGACAAGTAGAATCACCTCTATATAAACATACCTATCCTGCAGAAATATCTCAAATCGAAAGCCTAAAGGACCCACAACCCACATGAAGTGATGAATTATATGATCAAAGATAGACAAAATATGAAATAAGCAAAGTCAAAGAAATACATCACAAATATGGATAAAGAAGAGGCTAGAAATAGATCAACAAAGAAAGGGTATTGTGGGCAGTAGCAGGAAATTGGTTTCCCTTTCAATACAACCCGATCCTACTATATTTGCATCTAATCTTCATTCTAGAATTTGAATCTATTTGTCTTTTCAGTTGCACCTAAATAAATAGCGAGCATTATCAAAACCTTACAACAACAAATATCTACCTAAGAGGTTCCAGCCCATCATACTAGATTTTACAACAGAGAAAACTACCGTGGATGCTAGAAAAATAAAATGAATCTCTCTCTCTCTCTCCCTTGTCAATTTACAATTCATTATCTCTATATTCCACTACCTCTCTTTCACCATGCAGTTCATTTTCTTCATTTATCTGCCTGTTTGTCTGTGACTATGTTTGTGTGTCTATCTATTTGTCCAGCTGGTTGTTACAAACTTCCAATATATGTATAACCCTCTTTCTTTCTATCTGCCTTTAACCCTATCTAGCCCGAGGGGGGGCTTTAGAAGCCCCCCNGCAGGAAAATCTTGCACTGAAATTTTGTGACTTTTTTCTTTCGAGTCTTGCCCATCTTTAAAAAAAAAAAATTAAAAATCGGACCTACCATTACAAAGTCACGTGACCTTTTGTCTTTGCATGTCAGCCCGAAAATCGCTCATTTTTGTGATTTGTGTACAAAACATATGGAAATCTCTTTTTTCAAATAAGAGATGAAACATTGGTTATTTGGTCTTGTTTATAGTTTAAATGTTTATTTTGGGGTCAAAATAGTTGAATTATAGTTGGAAATGAAATAAAGCAACAAAAACAATCAGGGATGTGAGTGCAGCAAACTCAAAAAAGAGGAGGTTTTAACCAGTGGATCCCGCTTATCTTCCTCCAATGATTCAGAGTCCAATTTCGTTCCTCGCTCAATAAAATTCTGATCTCGAGTTGCCATGTTGTCTCATTTCACAGATTTTCTTTGAAAGTAATAAATATTTCCAAAAGAGAACGCCGATTCTGATTGAAATATCGTAACAAAAATCAATAGCACACCGGACGAAGACATGTGAATCAATGCAAACACCGTACCGTAGATAGTATAGCGATCGAAATGCACTGAGCTAGCAATACTCGATGAGCTAGCAATACTTGATGCAGGCGCTGTACTATATTTGAAGCAGGCGGACGCGCGCGCTTTTGCTTTTGTACTAGTCTCGCATTCGCAGACCCTTAAAGTAATAAGTTGTCTTGGGGCAATCAAAACGCGGATTTTTCAACCGGAGAAAATAAAAACGCGACGGGGCGATCTAAAAACGCGAAAAATCACGGAAACGCGGAACTCTCACATCCCTGACAATGCAATAAATAAGTTAAAAAACAAAGAAATACATAAGAAATTATCAAAACAATAGATAACATAAGGAATAACCTTGGTTTTTCACTTGTTTGTGTTGTATTATTATTCCAAATGGTCTAACAAATATATGTAGTGAAAAGGAATGCTTAAATATGAATGTCTGAATTATGGGCAAAAATGTGAATTTTATGCAAATGAGTGAATTTTTCAGAAAAAATGGAAATTACCATAGTATTCTATACACTTCACTTGACATGTAAGCAAATTTTTGCGGCGATCGGTCGTTTCACGGCTGAGATCATAGGGCCCCCCCCGGCTATGCAGTTTCAAAATAGCCCGGGCTATTTAGGGTTAATAGGCCATTTTCATCATGTAACAACATTCATACATGTTAAAGTGCTTTGATACGTATTATTTCATTCACCCGTTTATACAAATAATTGTATTTCAAAAGTCAGAATACAAATTGCATATATTCCATGTTGTAAGGAAGGGCAAGCCACATTAAGAAAATGGCCATTACTGGGTTGCCACTTGGTTGTCCCCAAAACAAGTGACCTGAATTCCTGCCTGTTTACCAAGTTGTTGTAAGTTTCAGAGTAGTTTAAAATTAATTTCCTGTAAAGTTAATGTGTTTGATTGACAGGTGGAATGAGGCGAGATGCCTCGCTTGTCAATTCCTTGTTGTTTTTTATGAATTAAAATTCCTTGCTAGTATGTTACATTCTCTGCCTATGCTATTGTAGATTTCAGGATTCCTTGGACAGAGCAGCTTTTATAATGATTGCACAATTCAATCCTTAAAAATTAAACTGCTCTCTTTACATCTCTCTCTCTCTCTCTCTCTCTCTCTCTCTCTATCACTCTGCACCTCCCCATCTCTCTGCCTTTCTTCCCAACTCTCTTTCTCTCTCATTTTCCTTCCCCTCACCCTCTCTCTCTATCCGTTTCTTTCATCTCTTACACTATCTTTAGCTCACTCTATCTGTCTTTCCCTCCAAATTCTCTCTCTGTCTCTCTTCTCTCTTTCTTGTTCCTTACCTTCTTGTGTGATGCAGATTGAGCCACTGCCCATGCCAACCCTCAGAGCATCGGCACCTGCCTGGATCAGATTCTTGGCTTGAGCCACGGTCACCACTAAAATAAGACAAAAACACAAATAACCAATAATCAAAATTGTCAAGTTTGTGCTATCATTGGTAACCAAAGAATTATAGAACGACACATTAAGAGTCAAGAGGGTGATAAGGCCAACAACAAAAAAGATGTTTTATTGCCCTTTAGGTGCCAAAACATGGGTCGTTTGGATTTTTTTTTTTGGTTAACTCCCTCTTTGGGCTGGTATTTTTTAGTTTTGAATGCATAATACATTTTTTTCTCTAAAATATGGTTTTAACAAAAAAAACTTTTAAAAAAGCCAACAATAGATTTCCAGATTTTATTGGTCTGTCGCAAAGGGCAATACAACATCTTTTTTATGGGCCTAATGCATTTAATTTCATACATTTTTAAAAATCAAACTGTAAAATGCTCACTTTCTTGAAGAGTAATATCCCTCCCAAACATCTCTACTCTACCCTTGAGATCATAAAATTTGCAGTTACCGAATGTTTATCACCAGGTCCCTTTCTTGCTTCCAATCCCTAGTTTCTTCAGGTATAAAGTTGTTTCAAGAAATTAAAAAATCAAAGGCTCATAATCATAACCAAAAAACTGAAACAGCATTGAGGCAAATCTCTGTACTATAAAGACTTCCAGTTTGTGTCTCCTTAAGTGGTATGTATCCACAGTAAGCATGTATCCACAGTAAGCATATCTTCATCAGCTCAAGTTTGCCAAATAACCCGCTATTTTAACTATCCCAATCTCAAATTAACCAGTTAATTTGTGTCTTCATCAGCTCGCAGTTACAATTAACAGGATATTTGGTTGTAAAATATCCTGATAAATCTTGGTCTTGTTTCCAAAATTTCCTGCTATTTGGAATAAAAGCGGGCTAATTTGCACCCATCCGAGCAAGTTTGTGATGAGCGTATTGTTCGGGTGAAGACGCAGATTTTGGATAATATCTGAGTCTGAAAATAGTGGGTTAGTTGGCAAACTTGAGCTGATGAAGACAGTCCTTTATTGTAACTGTGTTTGCTTCCTTTATAGCATTCAGTCCATCACTCACCATTACCAGCAACCACCTGCAACTCTGGATATTTAGCCTTGGTGCACTTGATCATGCTTACTTGGAAGCTGGAATTCCCCTGTGAAGAATCCTGCAAATAGAAGTAATTAAAAATGCATTGGGGCCATCGTTTTCTTGGTAGCATGTGGATAGAAAGTGAAATAGATGTCATGAAAGTTGGATATTCTCAATTTCTAATATGACTGACAAGTTTAACATTTCAAGTTGGAATTATCTTTTGGCCATCTGTTGGAGATGGATTTGAGGATTTATTTTGTTTAAATTTATTATTTACCATCATAAATTATCATTGTTTTTTTTTTTTTTTTTTTTTTTTTTTTTGGGGGGGGGGGGGGATTTCTAAGTTGAATTGTTAAGGAGTACGCTTACAAAAAAGGCTAGTCTGTCTAACATTTTTAAAAGTTGGTTTAAACAATGAACTTCTTCATCCTATCATGAAATGAAAAAAAATCAAACTAGCAAAATAGAGAAGGAATTGAGGTGTCAATGTGTGTGATTAATAGAGGAATAACAATTTTTTTTTGGTTTTTTTTTTGTTGTTTTTTGTTGTTTTTTTTTTGAATGGCCAATTTGCATAATATTGTTAATTGAATTGCTAACATAAAATGCATCATACCTATACAGATACAGAAATAAATACATCAGCATTAACATTAAATCTATGTAGCATTGAATCCCTTGTAATATTTGTATTATTCTTGCAGATTTTTACTTCTGCAAACTACAAGCACAGATAAATAGCCCACATATGATTGCAAATGAAGGTCTGAATAATACATCTATATAGTATACATGTATGCTATATTTGTAATAAACTACATATTAAGCTAAATGTTATCATCCTCTTCTAAATCAACGTAGATACAGTGTATCATGCAGAAGTAAACATTACAAAACGATTATACACATGCTGAAGTGTTCTTTTTCATTTTTAATCCAAAAAATGAAACTTTCTCCTTATGGAATTTAAAATACCACCTAAAGTAATAAGGATGTTTATAATCTCAACTAAAAAGGGTAAAAGGGCAATCATAAAAATAACCAACAGCTTTAGAAAAAGCAAGTGAAAAATAAGTCATAATAGTTTTTATTAGCATATTACACTGTACTATGTGACATATTATATCTCTACTCTACTCTAGTCAGAGTTCTTTGGTGTGCTCAAGTTCTTCTTTTTTCCCCAAAAAATGCAAATATACATATCTACAAAATATTTGAATTATGGCACTGTTGTAGCTGCAGTCAGCTCTTCCCATGTCTGTGCTTCCTTGCCTTGTAAGCTTAACAATCCTTTCGACTAGAGTAGACTGCTCATTAAAGGGATCATTTAACAATGTTAAATCTGAGATATACGGCTCTACGTGTAATCAGTGTCTGTGATATGGTGTAATACTGAAGCCCTAAAAAAATTGCGCTTCAAAATGATCAAGAAGTGCCTCTATAAAGAAAAAAACTGTGAGTGACTGGTTTTACCATACTTGTTTTCCCCAATAGACTGCAGTGTTATTAAAACCGTTTGGCAAACGGTTTTCAAAATTTGTTATTCCAATTCACAAATATCTTGATAATCAGACAGGCGATCGGCTCATAAAAGTCATGGTGTTCCTGACTGACTTAAAGGTTTATAATTATCATTGCAGCATAAGCTAAATCCAGAATTTTGTTTCAGAATCTGAGACAAAGTTACCGGATCCCTTTAATATCACAACTCTTTAATGAAGTCGTCATTCACATGCACTACCCTTCCAGATTAGTAAGCCATGCTGGTGCACAGTTAAGTGTACATCTGCTACCTAATCTTTAGTCCATATTCACCAGCCCACAAGCTTTACAAGAGTGCTATATTCGTGTTAGTGCACATAAGAGCCATACAGATTAATGCCATAAATATTTTGCTTAAGACCTATTCTATGCAATGAGAATGTCATACTAGTATTCATATGCAGAAGAAAAAAATTACATAAACCCAGCTACTTATCACTGACTGCTGTTTCCAAAGCAAGAAAATAGAAATACAATATTTTCTATGGGAACAACATTAACAAATATACTTCCAATTCAGTAATATAACAAATAGATGCACAGTAAATACATTAGTATACAACTGGCATTTATGGCAGCATTTGTTTCCCAGGTTACAAAGAAGATTAAGCTGTTCCCATAACAAAATACATCAATGATAGTAGGAGACCAGCCTGTAGGTCCCGTGACCAGTCTCAGGGAACAAAGGTTTGAAAGTGTTTTTGTGTTCCCTGATGAATACCGAACATTTTTTACTCAGGCTGCCCCCTTGAAAATCCCAGGCATTTTCGTGAGGGGTCAACAAAGGTCATACAGGGTAGAAATTCAAATATATTTCAATTGTGTCGATTTGCATATCAAATTACTCGTCTGGTCATGGATGATGGGGATTAAAAAAATGTATAGTTTGCTATACTTCCGACCTTAAATGAGGGCGCTTTGGTCAAAAACGTTGAAAGGTCAACACATTTTTGACTTGTCAAATTCACTAATACATTTAACCTTATAAAATTTCATATCAAATTTCTCAGCTGGTGATAAGGATTCCAAAAATGTTGATAAGGATTCCAAAAATGTTGATAAGGATTCCAAAAATGTATAGTTTGTTATACCTCTGACCTTAAATAAGGGCGCTATGGTCAAAAAGGTCAATGCACTTTAGACTGGTGGTCAAATTCATCAAAACAGTTAACATCGTCTGATTCTAATGATTTTAGTGTCTAATAATATGTTTTCTGACATAGCAAATTCAACTAAACAACTTTTAAAATCTAAAGTGGTTGCCATAACCTTGAAATTTCCCTCAAACCAATGGATAAGAAGTTATTCAATGTTTGTCACCAAAACGGCAGCCATTTTGAAAGTACATGTACATGGACAAGATAAGCACTTTTACTTTTGTAAGTTGCATAGTTCAATTTGCCATGCTAAAATACATATTATTAGACACTAGAATCATTCAAATCGGACAATGTTAACTGTGTTGGTGAATTTGACCACCAGTCTAAAGTGCATTGACCTTTTTTACCATAGCCCCCCTCATCTAAGGTCGGAGGTAAAACAAACTATACATTTTTGGAATCCTTATGACCAGCCAAGTAATTTGATATGAAATTTGATAAGGTTAAATGTATTAGTGAATTTGACCTCAAGACAAAAGTGTGTTGACCGGTCAACGTTTTTGACCGGTCAACGTTTTTGACCATAGCACCCTCATTTAAGATCGGAAGTATAGTAAACTATACATTTTTTTAATCATCTTGACCAGACGAGTAATTTGATATGCATATCGACACGACTGGAATATATTTGATTTTTACCCTGTATGACCTTTGTTTGACCCCTTACGAAAATGCCTGGGATTTTTTAAGGGGGCAGCCCAAGTAAAAATTGTTTGGTATTCATCAGGGAACACAAAAACACTTTCAAACCTTTGTTCCCCGAGATTGGTAACGGGACATACAGACCGGTCTCCTACTATGATACTTCTATACTTTTACTGTTGCTACTACTGCTACCAATACTACTTCTACTACTACTGCTACTATTGCTGCTGCTGCTGATGCTTGCTGATGCGGCTACTGCTACTGCTTTCCAAGGTGAGCAGTTGTTAGTTGGTTTGTATCTTTAATTGGCCTCCTTTCATGAAACATTACAACAACTGTAAGTCATAAAGACTGTCTCTAGTCATTCTCATGTATCATACAGAGCGTGAAATTAGAAATTAGTAGCAGATTTTTTAAAATAAAGTCAAGATGAAAAAATATTGATGATTCTTAAGTTTTACTCAATCCCAAGCTAACAAGAGGAATAACAAATCAATAAAAAATGGTGCTGGCATATTTGTTGATGAGAGAGTGGATGCTCTCGTATTGACAAACCAGCTGGAGTAATTTCTGAGGATTACAAAGATAATTGAGTGAACGTCTTAAGTAGATGTTCATGTGGCATTCTAGAGACTTGCCAATGTTGTACATTTCATGAAAGAGGACGAGTCTACGTCAATGTTCGTCACACTCACCAGACGATTATGATTTTCTTCATCTAGATCTCTATCCATCTAGGATTGAAGTAAGGGGGCAGGGGTTTTAACATGAATGCCAAATGTTGACTCATACAAATGGATCACGTCTAACCTTCTCATGCCATACAGGATACACACAAAGATGAATGAGCCATAATGATGCAAACAGACAGCTGCCCCCCCCCCACCCACATACACACGCCCTATGGTGACACCAAAGGAAAGCTGCCCATTTGGACAACCATGCAGTATCAAGTAGAATCCATACAATCACCAATCTGTCACCTGGAGAACTACCCCTTGAACAACTTGACCCTTTTAATTCAGCGTGGGCAACTGGACAATCACCCTGGCATGATTACTACTATCCAGACATATTTTCCCTTGACAATTATTTTAAAAACTAGCTTTTTCTTGAGGGTAAATTATTTTGTGACTGAGAGGCAGTTGCTCTAATGGTAATTTACCCAGTGGGGCCAATTGTTGGTAAGAGTTAGGTACTGTATTGATTACTGATCCTGGATTACTCTTAACAAGCTAGTAACACTCCCAACAACATTCCCATGCACCAACCAGTATCACCTAGCCTTCACAGTCTGTAACATCATGTCCATCAAAACGCAAAAGCTTGCTTAAAAGTCTTTGATTGATTTGAGAGGAACCAATAGCATTAACCTGATTTTGTCTTCCTTCAATTAGGAACTGTTAATATTCCTACTCACCAGTATGATTACATCTACACTAGCCTGGACCAAAAGGTCAAGTCCATGCTTGTCTTCCTCCTTAAGATCACTTCAGGAGGGACTAAAAGGCTTTTAATCTGTTTTTTGGCCCTTTCTCATAGAACTGATAACATCAGCATTACCAGTATGACTACATCTTCACCACTTGTAACACTTTGCATTATCAAGTCAAAATTGTACACATATAAAAGTTGGAGTATTGGATTGATTGATAGTTCTGAACTTCACTTTGAAAGTTATTAACAAAAGAAGGCTTATCCTAGACTTGTCCTCATCTCAAAGAACCATTAACATCCTCACTCACCAGTAGGACTACATCTGGACCAGTAAATCCAGTCTGTGCTTCTTTTGCTGTTTAGTCCAAAAAATGCTTAAAGAGGGACCAGCAGGCTTAACCAGCTATCAGCCCCAACTCAAGGACTATTTAAACATCACCACTCACCAGTATGACTACATCTACGCCAGCCTGGACCAGAAGGTCTAGTCTGTGCTTGTCCTCTTCCCTGGTACCGATGGCAGCCCCACACAGCAGCTGCTTCCTGGGGTCTTTGGAGGCCAGAGGGAACTCTCTGTGTTTCTTGAGATCCGTACGGGAGATGAGAGAGACCAGCTCATCCTTCTCGTTTACAATGGGCAGCTTGCCTGAGAGAGGGAAAGAGGATCATGACAAAACCATTTAAAACATTAACATTCAACCAGGGCTTGTAAGTTGACATATTTTGTAAAAGGCAAACTGTCCCTCCTTTTATCAAAGTAGATTCTTGTGGGAAGATAATTGACAGTGGAAAGGTTACGTGGGTAGAAAATTGCAATTACTGAAGCCTAGTCCTTGATAGTAGCAATTAGCATCATGCAAAAGAAAACAATTCAAAAAATACCTCTCATAGTCCTGTATAATCCCCTCATTGAGAGTTAATATTTTGATATTAATAGACTATACACATTTTCTCTCTTTTTCCCCACTTTTCTTTCTACTATGACGTATGATGGTAGCTTGGTCATGGTCCCATGTACTCTCTTTGATGTAAAGCTGAAACACATATCCTGCCATGCACCAAAGGCTATATCCTTTGGCATACTAATTACATGTTACCTTTCTTGGCTTTCTGCAGAAGGTCATTAGCTTGCTTCAGAGTTACGTTGGCTGGAGCAACCACCAGATCCTCTCTAGGGGTCATGGCAGTACTGAGCGGCTTCACGTAACTCTCTGGTTTCAAGAAGTCAATATCGCGAGCCGTGACGATCCCTAAGAGTTTACCACCCAGTCTTCCAGTGTCTGTGATGGGTATGCCTAAAAGAAAATATCATGTAACAGATATTATATATTACCAGTATATGTTTTATGAAACTGATTTTCAAAATAATAAAAAAGAGATTTTGCAAGATGGTTCATTGGCTTATCAAACAACTATGACCTCTGGAAGATCACTCCCTGAGACACCTACTATTGAGGACTCCC
>BEXV01002652.1:24387-40463 GCA_003118195.1 Hemicentrotus pulcherrimus | reverse complement strand
TTTTTTTTTTTTTTTTTTTTTACCAGTACTGGAGTTTCTCTTTAAGTAACTATCGCAGCCCTCTATCACGTCGTAGACAAAACGGGGCGTTATTTTTCATTGCATTATTACCTGTACTAATCGTTTGTACTCTTCATTTTACAAACACTTTTTGTACATTTTCAATTTTATATGAGCTTAAAAGACAACACTCGTCAATGACGCAGTCCTACGTCATAACGCCTCGTGTGCAACGTGCTTTGGTTACCTGTTATGACACATCTGACCATGTGATTGCTGCACTGCGTCAAGAGAACCCCCAGGAATACAAGGATGATGCGATGCCAATCCATTTCGAGTACTTCTTACGAGTCACCCAATGAATCTGCAGATTGAGATTTGGTTGAAGTAGCAGTCCTATTCTTCATGACAATGAGCTTATTCAGTTAGATTGTAAGGTTGATTATGATAATAAAATCATATCAAAACATGTTGTTATAATCCAAATCAATACATAAAAACAAGAATGACCCTTTATGGTGTAGGAATGACGCCCATGAGAGAATTTTTTAAAAAGTTGATAGGCCTTCAGTCCCATCCACAAATGTCAGTGACTAACGGTAGTTGTTGAGCTTACTGTGATTCAATCAATATTGCATGAGGAAAAGTTCTAGGTCCTAGTCCATCGAAACCACTGCTGGATAAGTGTTCTTTAAAGGTACTTTGTCCCATTTGCAGCCAACATGAAACTCTGTATAACTTTGCAGGAATTATGAATATGTCACGCATGTCCTTTCTGTAAAATGTAAACGTTAGCAGTGTCCTATCATTCAAATTATGCAAGGAAACCCGTTCAATTTCTAAACTTCACTGTCAGACACCATTGAGTGACTGACTGACTTCTTTTGTTATTTGGTAATAACGTACATAAGAAAATAGCTGTAACAGGTACATGACTGCATTTGTCTACATCAATAACCCACTACTTGTGTAATGGCCAAAATTAAACTGATTGAATATTTAAATACATTTGAATATGTGCAGCACCAAACATACGACCATTCAGTCAAAGAGTCTGAAAATCAGACTATTACGTAGGTGATCGAAATCACTTAAAAGAAACCAAAACCTTCATACTAACTTACTTTTATTGTAAAGTCTAAGATATTTAAAAAATATCAGTGAAAATTTGAACAAAATCGGGCAAGGAATAAGGAAGTTAGAGCTTTTTGAAATGACTAGTCACTAGAGGGCGGTATTCAATTTGATGACATCATCTGTGAACAACTCTCCATGCCTTTTACACATAAAATTTCACAATTTTTTAGTTTTCTTCGTATTTATTTGTGTTCTTGATCCGACTTTATAACATGTGAAGTAGAATATCATTTTGCATTCTATATCTTGCTTTCAAGGGAGTAGATAAATATGAAATATGAAATTTGATGTACAAAAGGCATGGAGAGTTGTCCACAGATGATGTCATCAAATTGAATACCGCCCTCTAGTGACTAGTCATTTCAAAAAGCTCTAACTTCCTTATTCCTCGCCCGATTTTGTTCAAATTTTCATTGACATTTTTTCAATATCTTAAACTTTACAATAAAAGTAACTTAGTATGAAGGTTTTGGTTTCCTTAAAGCCGATTAGACAACTAATTGTCGTAAAAGCCCTCTTCAAGCCCTCTCGTTTTGTGGGAAGTTCTTAAACAGTATTGTTAATCAAATACCGTTGGAATTAAACCTTTTCATTTTTTGGGCCTGCAAATAGGACATAGTATCAATATTCGTTTATCAATCGGCGGTAGATTATATGATACACAGCTGGAAGTATTCTGTTCAAGAAGGCAAGATAGATGGTTTTCATGAAACACCAGTATCACTTTGGCAGTGAATATTATATTCTAACATGCAGTGGGAAGTCTTCATGTGTAAAACATATATGGCTATTTTGGGGCAGTTTGGACATCTTGTATCTCCGAAGTGGCTTAAAACCCAGTGATTAACATCCCTCCCCATATTGTTCCCAATAGTTTAAATAATTACTTGAAACATTACATGAAGTTTTGGGGTTATTTGATAGGGACTTTTAGATTTGCAAGACGAGAACGTTGACCTCTACGTGTGACATCCTTTTAAGGTAATGTGACGTCCTTTTAAGAAACTGCCAGACACTACCAGTGCTTTAAAAGGATGTCAAATTGCCTTAAAAGGATGTCACACGTAGAAGTCCAAGTTCTCGTCGTGCAAATCTAAAAGTCCCCGGTGACCGTCAGAGAAAGCCGATAGTAAAGTTGTGAAATAAATCGTTAGTTACATCATACCATACTTTCAGTACTATTTTTTTATTGGCTAATACAAATTACAAATATATTATTATTCACTTCGTAATTACCATATTTTCAAAATCATGTTCCAGTATAACTATGCTCTGCTTGGCTCGAACAGATCTAGTATTATCCACAATAAATGAGTAATGAACCTGAACAAATTTCCTCTTCAAATAACATAGAAATGATGCATGATGATACTGCACGTTATTGCTGCTACTTCACTGATCAGATGCATGCGATACGAACATGAATACTGTGAAGAGTTTTGTAAGATTCGATTATGACTTTGTGAACGCTTTGGAGACTCTGTGAAGCAGGGCCTCGTTTCATCAAATCTGCCATCAATAAAAACATCCAGAAAATCTATTACAAATCTGCTCTCAACCAATCAAATGCGATAATTTCAGTACCTTATAACAGTTAATGTAACTTAACATGGGTAACACATTTTGTGAAATATGGCCCAGAACAATGTTTGCGTTCCTGCACTCCTTTGTTAGATTTCTATTCATGAACTGAAATGGTATTGTATGAAGAGTTGACGGCATGAGTCATTTTCAGAGTCAAGTTCCGCTTTCATTGTGTACTGTATGCAGAGTTGGTAAGTCTGCATGTTTTAACATGAATATTACTATCATAAAATATGATGCACCATTTGTGTAGGTGAATATGTAATGTGTCTCGTAGACATCGGTTTCGCAGTTTGTAATCAAAGTTTTAAATGTCGAATTAGCAGCGTGAGGAACATATGTTATAGATTTGAACTATGGCTGTCTTTTGATGAAAGAAAAATATAGAGTTTGCTCTGTTAATACATTCTTGTAAAAGCATTTTTGTATTTTTTTATCAAATGTCACTGTCATTCAATCGACATAATTTCAATATTATTGTCTCTCTCTCGTTTTTCTTTTTCTCTCTCTCTCTCTCTCTCCTCTCCGTCTCTTCTCTCTCTCTCTCTCTCTCCTCTCCGTCTCTTCTCTCTCTCTCTCTCTCCCTCCCCTTTCTCTCTCTCTGTCACAAACACAGTCTTTTCCCTTTCTCTCTATCTTTCTCTATCTCTCTCGCACTTCCTTCCCCCCTCTCTTTCTCTCTCTATCTCTCTCCCTTTCTCCCACCCCCTCGTTATGTCTCTCTCCTTCTATAGTACGAAAACTTAACAACTTGCCTCTATCTGCACTATTAACGGTCAAGACTGCACGATGAAAAGTTCGAATGGATAATCTGATATAAAAATTTGAAGGAAAAAAAATTATGTTATCGTCCAGGGCGCGTCCAGGGCAGCGTTTTACAAAACCGTCATAATTACAAATTCGCTAAAATCGCATTGAAAAGCTTGTATGAAAGTTCACACACATTTCAATGAGATGTCAGCGAACTTGTACTTCCAGCGGTTTCGTGAAACAACGTCCAGGGCCCTAATATATCCCGACCGACCGTTCAAAACCACAACGAGCGAAGGATAAGAATGTGATTCCCCCGAACATGAACCTGTATGTAGGCTCTACAATAGTTACCTACAAATGCTACATTTGTATGTACATTGGAGAGATTGGAATCTCCATTCTCGCATGCATGCAGGGCATACACGGGCCGGGTCATGCCATAAAGGTGAGATTTAATGTTGTGAAATTATATAGCTAAGAAGCCTTCTTCTTTATTAACTCCAATAACAATTTTCCAAATTACGATATCAGATTTAAAACAACACAGGCATTTTAGTGTGCATGCATATTTCAATGGATTGTTACAACGTCAACTTTAAAGTTAGTCTGATATGCCAAATCACTCTCGTAAGAATACCTGTGTTACGGCAAGCCTCGCTTAATTATCTGTCTTCAGTATGGAAGCCAATATTACAAAACAACACAAAACTTAATTGAGCAAAGCTTTAATATAACAGAGTAGCAATTGAACAGGAATTGTTCTGGATAAGCACACATACATCTATATTAACCGAAAATGATTCTGAAAGAGATGTCCAATTCATATGCAATGAGAAAGTATATACTAGGGGACCATGAAGTTCGTCATATTTTTGTCTAACCCTCATGGAATAACCCAGATATGAACTCAACAAGACCTTTTAAGACTCCTAAAAATATATTAATATATATATATACAAATATTAGCCAACTTCGAAAGTAGTACACAGGGGTATCCTTTAACTTCACCGTTGCTCCTAAAGAAATTATATTTTTTCTCACCTCTCCCGAAGTAATGATTGTTACAAAATGATTTTATTTTCTGATAAAGTTTGACACCCCTCAAAGCTTTATTGATCTTCATTGCTCTTTATATTGATAAATAAAGTTGTCATAAGATATTTATAAACTTTATCTATCAGAATAAAACCATAATGTCACAATCACTTCATGAAAAAAGACAAAGAAATATATATATCTACAACGTTATGGGTGAAAGTGTACTACAATGAGTCTGGTTTACCATGACTTGAATTTGGCCAACAAATGGTAAATGTACACATTCAAAGAAATGTCTACGAAGATTTAGGATTTAAATTGTGATATAGAATATTTTGAAATAGTTTACAAGCAAAGTGATCATCTTTAAAGAGAATGTTTTGTTTAGTTAAGAATATATTTGAAATTTACAAGCAAAGTGATCATCTTATAAGATATTTTATGTCCGTCTGATAACGTGTGTAACACTTTAAATCTTAAGTATCCTTAACAACCCTAAAAATGTAACTACTAAGATTTATATCGATATTTATATTTATATTGACTCGTGAAGGCCCTATTTTATATTCCTGTTTTTACATTGATTTATCGTTAATTTGCCTAAAGTGTAACGATTGAGATTTATAAGGAAATATATAAAATAAGAAAGGATAACATTTGACACGACCGTTTAAAATCGCTATAACAAAAACCCTACATCTGACATGTGTATATACATGTTATCCATAATGAGCTGTTTATTTTACTGCATGAATAAACAAGTATCATGAATTATGATCATGAAATCTACAAAGCAGGTGGATTTGTGCATTTATCCGATTCAGTATAGTAGCACCATAGTATAAGATTCCATCATCAAGATAATACAAAACGTTACAATAATTTTTGTAATAAATATATATATACATATATATATATATATATATTATGTGCGGGCCTAAATATATTTTCTTGAACTTATTAAAATAACTTACAAATAAAAACATCATAAACAAAGGTCATCATAACGTTGTGTGCGTAAAATTCCTACATAAATATGTATGTATCTTGTGAATAGCATAGGCCTTACCAATCTACGATGATATGTGTACATCCCATGCCACATATAAGTGCGTCATTGCTAAATAATCCAAAGACGAAATGGAATCATATTCAGTTCTTTCTCTTCTTGCTCCGCTCCTACCTTTTTCTTTTTCTCTTTCTCTCTCTGTCTCTCTCTTTCTCTCTCTCTCTCTCTCTCTCCCTCCCTCTGTCTCTCTTTCTCGTTCTGCCGTTGTAGGCAGATGCGCTTACACGCGCACACTTAAACATTTAACGTAAATCTATGCTAATACACTTTTTTCGCCAATCGAACATGGGAGGAGTACGTAGTTCATTAACAAACATGTTTACATAAAACAGGCCTTAGTCTATCATTACAGCACGTGGTTTACATTGCATATAGTTCATTATCAACCATGATGATTCCATATTCATTGTCGTCATTGTTGACGGTATGCCCTGGTGCAGTGGACATGGCATAAAGTCCCGTATCATCATCAGCTAATGAGTATAACCCTTCCCCACTGTTACCCCTATTCTCCATTCCCACTTGGCTCACATCTTCGCGACCTTTCGGAAGCCCTCGGCTTTTGCCGGGCATCGCGTTCGGGGCGCCGAAGTCTTCGGAATCCAGTCCTTTGCCACCTTTTCCAGTTGTGTCATGTTTTGCGTAAGGCGCACCGAAATCCTCTTCTCCCTGGCTTCTCATTATCTTGTCCGGCATACGGTTCATCACCTCAACATCGCCGTTGGGTGAGGGTCGGGATACTCCTTTTTCTGACAACCCACCGTTCTGATCTGAAGGTATCACGTTATTGAGTTTCGAATCTGTATCTATCAATTTCTGGTCTTTCACTGACGAATAATATGTATCATCAAATCCAGGAGTTCCGTGGTCCTTCACGGATGAGTAGTACGTAACATCGCCGTCGGTAGGGGGATCAGGCAACTGCAAACCGTGTGGTGTTTCGTCGGAGTTGTCTTGGAACATGTTGTGGTAAAGTGTATCTTTCGTGTCGTTTGGACTGGCATGTTGCATCACCGTCATACCGTGTGACTGTAATCGGTCTTTATGTTGCCTTCGTGATCTGGAGTTTAACCGTTAAATTGTTTTAATTGATAAGAACATTAGTTTCAATCGTTGTATATCATCAATTTCACAATGTGCCAATGAAGTAGTAGAAGAAGTAGTAGTAGTAGTAGTAGTAGTAGTAGTAGTAGAAGTAGTATTTGCTGTTGTTTTGGTGGTGGTGGTGGTGGTGGTGGAGGTGGTGGTAGTAGTGGTAGTAGTAGTAGTAGTAGTAGTAGTAGCCGTAGGCCGCAGTACTACTAGCATTATCACACTACCACTAGCACGACTAATCATAGTTGAAATACATCAGGTTAACAGATTAAAACAAATATTCATCCATGGGAAATTGTTAATTAATAGACCAAGCTCTTCTTGTAGACGTACATTTTTCGTACGAAATAAAACAATTAATTTTTGTTGTAATTCATTTTATCATCATTGTCATTATCATCATCTTTAATTGGTCAAATCAGCATGAATAAAAATGATCATCGTTTTTACCTTGCTATCATGGTACATATAGTTTTTTTTCATGCTATACATGTACTTCGTTCGTAATCTCATAGTAAAGGTGCTCTACGTACCTTTTCCTCGTCAAAACGATGATGACGACAACGATGATGACGATGGCAACCACACCCCCTGCGGCGCCTACGAATAATCCTGTAAGAAGGGTTGGATTCAAATATAAAGGAACATAAGATGAAGAAAAAAATCTTTAAAAATATATACTCGGACTTCTTTGATTTTTTATAAAAAAATATCATCTTCAAATGACATTTTTGCGATGATAATAAAGTTGCTAGTTCAAACAGAAGTCACACTCTAAGAAACGGTTTGTGAACAGTCAACGCATCCATCCAAACAAACCTCATACCTCATAAAAGGGCACTGATAAAGCACATCGACACGGTTTTGATCCTGGGGGCTCACAGTAACGAGGCCATTGCTTAGCCAAAAAATCATGACTGTAGGCAGCGGGCGTTAGGGTACGTCGACGCCCCCACAAAAACAACGAACAAAAATAATGTCATAAATTTTCAATAATTCATTGCATCTTGCCCCGACCCCCAACATAAAGCAATCTTCTATCTGGGCATCCCTTGAACCATACTGCATGGCCCTACGGAGGAAATTTTAATGTTGGGGACTGGGGGGAAATGCAATGAATTATTGAAAGAATGTTGCATTTTCTTGTTTTTGTGGGGGCGTCAACGTACCCTAGCGCCCGCTGCGTAAAGTCATGATTCATTGGCTAAGCAATGGCCTCGTTACTGTGAGCCCCCAGGATCAAAACCGTGTCGATGTGCTATATTAGTGCCCTTTTATGAGGCATTAATCCCTGTTACTGCCAGTTTAAATATGACTTAAGGACGTAGGTCCCCCAGTGGATTAGCATAGTAGCACACACATGCTTTAGCAGTCACGCAAAACAAACACTCCCCAATTGTCATTCAATAAAATCTTAGAATGTATACTAATATCTAGATCTATGAGGAATAAATCATTGTCAAAATCATTCAATAACTTGGAGCAAAAATAATTATTCCACCATTATGACCAGCAGTGTATGTTACTCGCCTATATTAATAGTAGTCGTCACTGGCGATGGTGATGATGCTGGTCTGGTTCTCTCCGTCCCCCCGGAGACTCTTGACTTTACTCCTGGATTCGTTGGAGACTGACTATGAACTAGAAAAGATAAA
Organism: Hemicentrotus pulcherrimus; assembly: GCA_003118195.1. Lineage (NCBI taxonomy): Eukaryota > Metazoa > Echinodermata > Echinoidea > Camarodonta > Strongylocentrotidae > Hemicentrotus > Hemicentrotus pulcherrimus. The sequence continues at coordinate 32,132 of BEXV01002652.1, read as the reverse complement.
AATGACAATAATAATAATAATAATAATAATAATAATGATAATAGCGATAATGAAGTGGTGATAAATAGTATTGTTGATGGTATTGCTATTATTCGGGTCGGCAACGGATTCCAATTGAAAAACACTTTTATAAAAATAAATAAATTAACATATGTATGTTACTCGCCTACACTATCAGTAGTAGTCGTCACTGACAGTGATGGTGATGCTGTGCTGGGTCTCCCTGTCTCCACGGAGGCTGTTGACTCCACTCCTGGGTTCGTTGTAGACTGACTTGGAACTAGAAAAGATTATAATAATAATGATAATAGTCATAATACTAATAATGAATAATGAATGGCAATGATTATTATTGTTGATGCTGTTGCTATCATTCGGATCGGCGACAGATCCCAAGTGAAAGACATTTTAAAATATTTTTTTTTTAAATGAATAAACATATAGATGTTACTCGCTTAGTTTATTGGTAGAAGTCATCACTGGCAGTGATGATGATGCAGGGTGGGGTCTTCCCGTCTCCGAGGAGTCTGTTGACTCCACTCCCGGATTCGTTGGACTATGAACTAGAAAAGATAATAATGATAATATTAGTATTAAAACTAATCGTAATAATGATATTAATGAGATAATGATAATGAATAATGATTATGGTAATGATCATTATATTAAAAGCTGTTGCTGGTGTTTTACTCTTATTATCATCAATACAAGTATTATTATTATTAGTAGTAGTAGTATAATTATAAAATATAATAATGAGGTGAAGAAGAAAAGGAGAAAGAATTACAACAAAATATCAATGAACATCACATCCCTGACGAAAATGAAACATATTGTTAACATCGTTCAGAGAAATAAAGAAAAACACTTTAACATTACTTTATCTTAATCATATAGTTTTTAATGCACGATTGAGGGGAGTTGTTGCAAGATGATTCATAGCAATATAAGTGATGAGAATGCAAGCAGTGTTCATAAGTGAAGCGGATATCTTTGAAGTTGATATTCTTTGTATTGTTATTTAACAGGATGGTTCCAAAGATGACATGCTGACACCTTAGACAAATCAAGGAAGATAGGCTAAAATATATCCAATACATTTACAAGTTTTAATCATAATGTATAACTGTATCCCAATATTAATATAATTATTTTCCTTTCTGCCCTTTTCATTTGAAATAAAATACTATAATTCCAATCAATGATTTTTAATTAATGGCATCGTTTAAGATTGTCAAAGTAAATTTGATTTACTTTGAAGTTCTATTATACATTTACAAGTTCTTCGATTTGTTGTGTGTGTGTGTGTGTGTGTGTGTGCTTGCCTCACTTTACCTTGCTTTGCTTTACTTAATTAAAAGGAGTTGTGTATTGTATAAACGTTACATCATAATGCAAAAAGAAGAACGTAAAAGGGAATGGCACTTTAAAGCACAGTAATGACACTCATTAATCTCGACACACATTCCGTGAAAGCAATTGCTTAACAACCTAAATTTGGAATAAAATGGGCAATGAATAATCAACCTTACATTTACCAGCAAAAAATGTGGCTGAAAAAAACATCCGGATATAATGACCTAGATAAATGAAGACAACATGTTGGATGATATTCTATTGATACGAAAGACTGTGGCGTGGTGTTTGCTTCTTTGCATGTTTTTAAATGTGTCATTTAATAACTAGAATATGAGGAAACGAAAGCACCCTTTTCGGCTTCTCTTCGTTATAACAATTACGATGATATAAAGGGTATATTACAGATATGCGCTGATAATACATTTGTAACGAATGCATGATATAAAGGACATGATATAAGACTTTGTTTGGAATGGTTTTGCAGTGTATGAAACTAGAACTTCAGAAAAGTGACAACCAACATGATGAATGTGACTGAAAGTAAGAGCCCTTTCTTCCATTTTCAGTAAAATAAAGTACTCTCTTTAATAGTAGATAGACCTGCAATTGGTTGTCAGCACCATGATTGGAAAAAATTAAAGCCAAGAATTAACGGCAAATTATAGACATAACAAAATGAAAAGTAAACAGGCGAATATTCTGTTATTGAAATGAACAGTGACGTAGCGCAAGTCCATGCATTGAGAGGCATTAGCACGATGGGGGGGGGCACTGGTTGACTAAGATATTACCATTTCGAAAGGACTCTGTCAGGGGAAGGGTGCGTGAGGTGGTCTTGGCGTTTTCTTTTCTCACCCTCTTCCCCTTCTCCCTTTCCCTTTCCCTTTCTTTTTTTACTCGATTTTTGTTTATTTGTTTCTTGTTCACCAATTCATTGGGGTGTATGTGCTCTTCCCGCGTTCCCCTGCAGCTTTGATAATTTATATGAATGAATCTCAAGGAGAATAGAATATGCATCTCCCATAACTGATGTACATGTTTTTGTTTTCCATTTTTTAGGAGAGTTCTAAATTAGTATTATCTTTCAAATGCCGTTGGAATCTAACCTTTTCATTTTTGGCCTGCAAATGGGACAGAGTACCTTTAAAAGGACATCACAGTGCCTTTAAAGGACGTGACACGTAGCAGACCACTATGTCAACGTCTAAAAGTTCCTATTACTCACTTCTAAAGACAGCTATGTATCTGGAGCCACCACAGCTCTCGGTAGTGTCTCCTAAACAAAGAGACTGACAGTTAGCATCTGATCCTACTCCATGTCTTGCATAGTTATCACTGGATTCACCACAGAAACATTCATCTCCATGTTCAACTCCAGCGTAAACATAGCTAGCTGCGATAGAGTGATTACAAAACTGGATGCAATAGGAAATGGTCATTTGTGGTTCGGTAACTAAAGAATCACCGGGAAAAACTCGATCAGTCGATTCGTCCTTAAAGCATCCAAGATAACCTTCACCTGTACAAAATTAGGGTGAAAATAGCATGTTGATGTGTCACACAACATGTTTTGTTAAGTCATCATAATAAACGTTAGATTTATTCATTTTTCCACGTATGCTGTCTTTTCCGGAGAATATCTCTTCCCGTTAAATGGCATTAATAGATGATTGTACTTTTCATTACGGTCAGGGTAACACCAAACTCTGTTGAATTTCCGGTTTTTTTTAATAGAGAACAATTTTTGTTTGACTTTTTAATCCAATATACTCACTACAGGATGCGTGAAAGTGTTGTTTTATTAAGGAATGATTTTGGAAATATTACTTAAATCGGTGCTATTTAGTGTACTTAAGCTATGGTCACAACCCCCAAAAGTAGCCTGCTCGGCGGCGACCGGGCGGAAAGTTTTTAGCCAATTTTAGCCCGGGCACCGAACGGCCGCCACCCGGGCACGGCTCGTTTTTAGCTGAAGTTGTAGCGCGGACTTAAAATTAGGCGGCGCCTGCTCAGTTTTCACTCGCCGCCCAAAAAACGCTCGGTGCCCGGGCGGTCGCCACCCGGGCGCCGACTTAATCGAGAATTTTCCGTTGGGCGATTTAGGTCAAAAATCAAAGCTGCTAGGTCAAAGGCTGCCAAGCGGTGGCCGCCTAGTCGCAGCCCGATCGTCGGCGGAGGATCAGTCGGTCACTGGGAGGGGGGGCGAGTTCAAAATCTGTTGGCAGCCTTTGACCTCGCAGCTTCGATTTTTTACCCTTATCGCTCGACGGCCGGGCACCGAGCGTGTTTTAGTGCCCCGCCGATCGCTGAGCAATTCTTTGAAAATCACCTGGGGGCCGGTGCGAGACCGGTCGGGAATCGGTGGATTATCAATCGGTCACTGCCGAGACGCTGCCCGGAGAAGCTCCATGATTTCGCCCAGTTTCGACCTAAAATCGACCGGCGATCGACGGGAAATCGACATCTACATCCTGCTCGACTAATCCAAAAATCGTTGGGCGATGCATAATTTCCAGCGGCGACCGAGCAGGCTACAAATCGGACGTTCGCCGCTCTGAGTTGTGACCATATAGCTTATTTCATTCACATTATGGTCACGTATTTCACATAAATAGCCTTGGAAAGTTGGGTCATTATTTGTATCCCCCTTTTAAACATATTTAAGTAGTCTAACAGGGGGGGGGGCATAAAATATGTTTCCCCGTACCACCTTTCGAAATTTGAAAAAGAAGATTTTGAACATTCAAAAACAGAATATGGCGGATGTTGTTATAAGATTACCCCGCCATCTCAATTGTCGTTCCCTGAACAGCATTCCGGCCAACCACCCTTGTATACCAAGCACACGTGTCAATCTAACCACAATAATGTTCGCATCCTATTGTTAAACCCATTTAACACCCGGTTGGAGAGGATCAATTGAGAGAAAAGGGCGGTGCCGGGGTTTTGAACCGACGATCTTCGCATCTGCAGTCAAAGTGTTTGAGCCATTGAAGTACCCCTTTTTCGCTTAATCGCTGAATCGCTGAAATGGCTTATGATAACGATTTCTATGTTGAGTGAAATGAACTTTAATTACCATGACACGAAGCTGCCCCTGCTTTTGAACACGGACGACTTGAACTCAACGTACACTCAGTCAAATTAGCTACTTCTGAAGAAAAGAAAAAAAACGCTGTGGAGTTAAATTGTTTTATATTCTCTTGGAATCTTAGTTATTGCAAATTGCTTTAAAATTGTGTTTTGTGCTCTTCATGCTTTTGAAATAAATCAGGAGACATGGAAAATGTACAATAACGAAATCGTAACTTTCAAGAGAAGGTTGAGTTCTGGGAAGAGGTGAAAAATAATTTGTGAGCGTAATCATTCTTATTATGCAAGTGTGGAAGAACATCAGATAAGACATGTTCCCTGAAAAGCATGGCTCTTCAAATGCCTTTATATTCTAAATATGTCATGTAACACCGTGAAACTCCGGGGTAGGATTTTTACGCCACGTGGTCGTGTAGTCCCAAATACATCTTTCTGTGTACAGTGTTTGTAACTTTACCAAGACTTGGCCAATTTTCTTATCATTTTGATGATTCCAGAACCCTGCAATACACACAAATTCTTATAATCAACCTTTTCTGGTCGATTCCACGCCGTTTCTTTCACAATGCAATCGCATGACCAGAACTCAACTTCATCTTTAAACATAAATCATGTATCGAAGTCGCATAGTATTTTGTGTGTTTGATGGTTTTAAAAGGCACAGAATTACATTGTATAACTCAATTTTACAATGACGATTATTTGCTTTTGTTTTTGACCATATTTCATACTGTATTTTGTATTATGGTTTGTACGTTTATATGGTTATGGTAATATAAAAAATATCTTGAACAACTATACAGTGCGTCCCAGAAAAAACGAAACCGAGAATTATCGATGTTTTATCTTCACTGAATCGTAATTATAATTGATATATGACACATATTTGTAAAGCTTAGATCCCCCTCTTCCATATCATGCAACTCATATGATGCATATTTCACACATGAGTGATTAAAAATTAATTTGAAGAGAGGAAACCAAAAAGTCATTTGGTGGACGGTATATGAATTTCTAAGCGAAAATCACATTTCTCGAAAGTTGAGTTTTTGCCCTTTCATATGTCATCTCAATCAGGAAAGATGAGCAAGGAATGATAAAGTTCTGTTTGTTTAAAGTAGTGCCTGCATTTCCATAATGTTATCAAACGAATTCGTTTTCACTGGCTGCTTGCCGTAGCAAAAAGCAGAATTGACAAATACTTAAGCCCCCATCATACCAAATTAGTTCTCACTACGTTTTGGGACCGTCCCAGAAAATTGCAAAACGGGTTGTGGTCGGAGTATCGTTTGTAAATTATGTGTATAATACGACCCTAGTTCGTTCAATGAACGAACTAGGACATAAACAGTCCCAAATACGTCCATCTCGTTTTTACCCCATCCGCAGTCAGTTCATATCAAGTTCTGATCGGGTAAATTTGCACTTTCCAGGCAGTTCAAGTCAGATCGTAGTCAGTTTATACCCGTTATTAACTACTTCTACCTCGTTCACAATACAACCAAACCCATTCTAACAACTTCAGAGAAAGTTCAGCTCGTTTTCATCTCGTTGTTAGTGCGTTCGAACGTGCTCCTATAGAGCGTGTGGAATCACGTCCTGGCTCAAGTTATAAAACCCCAGCGCGTTTTTGCCATTCCGTATTCCCGTTCAATTTCAACGATTCAAGCTGTGCAAATCAAGACATACAAGTGAAGCCCCCGTCACACCAAAGAAGTTCTCACTGCGTTCTGAAAAATGTTGCAAAACGTGCTCACACTGTGTGCGAACGAAATGAACATAAAAGCAACTGTTTACGAACTGTTAAAAGAACTGTATGGACGGGCTCGGACTGGCTTGGACGGGAAGAATGCTTTTAAACTTTGAGCCTGTTCAAAATTGTCCCCGTCCTGCAATTATACGGTATGACAGCGTACTTAAACGAAATGGACGAACTACGAACGGAATCGCCGTACTTCGGTCCTACTATAGGAACGTGTTACGAACTAGTTAACATGGTTTGGACTTATTGGGAACGAGGTAGAACTAGTTAAGAACTGGTTTAAATTGATTACGGACGGGCTTGGACTGATTAAAAATGGCAGATTTACCCGATCTGAACTTGATATAAACTGACTGTGGACAGGGTATAGACGGGATGGACGTATTGAGGGCTGTTTATGAACGATCTAGGATCGTATTAAAGATACTATTTACACATTCTACCCCGTCCATTTCCCGTTTATTAACGACTTTCTAAGACGGTCCCGGAACGTAAAGAGAACTAGTTTGGTGTGGTGGGGGCTAAACTGCTGCCGCACTGATGGTCGACTGCACAGCACCTTGTAACACGTTTCTAGTAGGATCGAAGTACGGCAATTTCGTTCATAGCACGGCACTCAGTCCGTTTGTAGTACGTCCTCCTCGTTTTAAAAAAGTTGTCACTACGTCTACTTGCAGGACGGGGACAATTTTAAACAGGCTCAACGTTCTAATAGAGACTCTTCCTCACTAGCCAGTCCGAGCCCGTCTATGAAGTTCTTAAACAGATCGTAAACAGTCGATACTTCGTCCAACTACGTACGCACACAGTTTGAGCCCGTTTGGCAACATTTTCCAAAACGTTTCGAGAACTAGTTTGGTGTGATGGGGGCTTTAACTCCATTTCGTTGACAATCAGCCATGCCTGAAGTCTTTCGTCTACGGCTGATTGTCAACGAAACAAAATTCAGTCTTTTGTCAATTCTTCTTTTTGCTACTGCAGGCAGCCAGTGAAAGCGAATTCGTTTGATAAAATTATGGAAATGCAAGTACCACTTTAAACAAACAGAACGTTGGCATTCCTTGCTCATTTGTCCTAATTGAGGTGTTAATGAAAGGGCAAAAACTCAAGTTTTGATAAATGTGATTTTCTCTTTGAAATTCAGATACCGCCCGCCAACGTTGCATCAAATGAAAGAGGAGGATCTAAGCTTTACAAATACGTTTCATTTATTAATTATAGATGTGACAAAGTTATGATAAAACATCGATAAATCTCGGTTTCGTTTTTTTTCTGGGACGCACTGTTTATACCGAAATAAGGCATTCTTTATCATGACTTAGAGAGGACTTAAAGCCGTTGGTCCCTGGTTGCTTACTTTAAAGCATACACAGACCTCCTACTCAAGTTAAAACAAACCAACTAACCAGACGAACCCCCCCCCACCCCTCCCGTTTTATCATTTTTCACGTATATGTTTTGAAGGAACCCCCCCCCCCTTTTTTTTTTTTTTTTAATAAAAAAAAAAAAAAAAAATAAAAAAAAAATTTGA